>APFE030109074.1:0-66599 GCA_000404065.3 Pinus taeda | reverse complement strand
AAACACAGTCATTTCCATGCTTAGTGGAAGGAAGGCCTGACATGTAATCCATGGAGATGGATTCCCAAGGTCGACTAGGGGTAGGTAGTGGGGTATAGAGGCCTTTCTTCTTGATTGTTGGTTTGGCAATGACGTAGGCAGTGCATGATCTGATGTACTTCCCGACATCCTGTCGAAGATTCGGCCAGTAGAAATACTTCTATAGTACTACCATTGTTTTCTCAACCCTGAAATGCCTAGCAACCAGACTGTAGTGTGCTTCCCAAATCATCTTGGCATGCTCGCTTGAAGGAACACAAAGGTGACCTAGGTGGCATAACAGGGCATCCTGGAGGTGAAAATCTGGAACATGCCGACCCTCCAAGAGTGTCTGGTATGTGTGGCCAAAGTTTGGGTCACTTTTGTAGCGAAGTGGCCAATCAAAAGTCTCGTGCCCACAAGAGTTGAGCATGGTGGTTAATGACATGATCGGTGGTCGATTGAGGCAATCTGCAACATTATTGGTGCTGCCCTTCTTATACTTGATATTCAAATGGAACAATTGCAGGTATGTGGACCACTTTTGATGGAGATCATTTTGCAATTTCCCTTGGGTCAGTATGAACTGGAGGGGTCGGTGGTCTGTGTGGATGACCGTTTCCTTCCCCAAAATGTAATTTTTCCATTGTCGGTAGGCCTGCACAATGGAATACATCTCTTTGTCATAAGTGGGATACTTCTAAACCGTGTTTGAAAGTGTCTCATTGTGATATGCCACTGGATGCCCATGTTGAGTAAGGACTACCCCAATAGCATAGTCAGAGGCATATGTCTCGACCTCAAATGGTTGTTGCAAGTCTAGCAATGCGAGCACTGGTGCCGAGCAGAGGTGATCTTTTAACTCTATGAATGCATTATATTGAGATTCAGACCAAAAGAATTTTGATTTTTCTCCTCCCTTGGTGACTTGACTCAAGGGCCAAGTGATATGAGAAAATCCAAACACGAACCTACGGTAGAAGTTGGCATGACCTAGAAATCTGCGAAGTTCCGTTAGAGTGGTTGGAGGGGGCCAATCCCAAATGGCTTGGATCTTGGCTGGATCCACATGCACCCCCTATTCATCAATAATGTATCCTAGATACTGAACCTGGGTCATGCCAAAAGTGCATTTCTCAAAATTGGCACATAATTTGTGTTGCCGCAGTGTTTGGAGAACCTGTCGAAGGTGTTGGAGGTGCTCTTCCCAACTCTAGTTGAAGATCAGGATGTCATCCAAGTATACCACTACAAATGAGTTGGTGAAAGGCCACAAGATGTCATCCATTAGCCTCATGAAGGTTGTAGGAGCATTCGTCAATCTGAAAGGCATAACCAACCATTCAAAAAGGCCCTCCTTGGCTTTGAAGGCAATCTTCCACACATCAGAGGGTTTGATTGGTACTTGGTGATATCCTGACTTCAAATCGATCTTGTTGAAATATTTTTCCCCCTTCAGTTGGTCTAGGAGGTCATCAATTCATGGGATCAGGTACCTATTACGAATAGTGATCTTGTTCAGCGCCCGATAATCAATACAAAGTCTCCAAGTCCCATCCTTCTTCTGTACCAACACAATCGGGCTCCCACAAGGCGATGAACTTGGACGGATGTGAACTTTTTGTAGTAGCTCCTAAATCTACCTCTTGATTTCATCATTCTCCAGAACAGAGCCCCGATAGATTGGTCCATTAGGCAACATCACACCTGGGTCAGATCGATGGAGTGCTTGACCGGACAGTGCAGAGGAATCCTTGCGGGGGAGGTGAAGATGTCCTCATACTCCTCCATGACCTTGTCCATCTATAGTTGTCATGTGGAGGGGTCTTGTTTGGAGGTCGTGGCCACCGTCTTCTTCTTTCCTTGAGGGCGTATCATCAGGAAAACAAATTTCCTAGTTTTGGAAATGAGCTTACTGCATTGTTTTGCAGTAACCAAATAGATGGCGGTAGGCGGTGCTACCTCCGGTATCCTGTACAAATTATTTCCAAAAGTAATAATAACAGCACGAGGCCTTGATTCATACACAACATGTCGCTTCCAAAAGTATGGTTGTCCTAATAATACATCACAAACTTCAAGGGGAGCAATGTTGCACAATACCTCATCCGTGAAGGGCTTGATCTTGTATGGAAGGCGACACTGCTGGCTCACGCGAAGATCATGTCCTTGGTGAAGCCACCCGATGGTGTACAGTTGTGGATGTGATATGGTCGGTAATCCTAACCGCTTCATGACCTTTGCCAAAATGAGGTTCTTTTGGCTCCCGCTGTCGACAATGAACTGTAGTGGGGATCCCTTTACCCACATCTAGGAGTGGAAGAGATGCTCCTCCTCGTCTGGATCTTTGGGTTCCTCCTTCTAGATCTTCGTGGTGGCAACAATGGTATTGGTCTCCGCATCGATAATCTTATTCCATTTGTCATTCCCCTTGTTGGGTTCTGACTCAGAGTCAGAACATGCATCTGATTCTGAAACCTTTAGCTCAACCACTAGTGACTGCTTGGTCCGATACTCACTTGTGTTGTGAGTGGAGCTCTTATGGAACTCACACCATTTTCCCGTGTCCTTCTTCTGCTTCACGACACTGTTATTTGCTTGCAGCTTTGGCGGGTTGTCTTGGGCCACCTCGCCTTAGCTTTGTCCTTTTCTCTGCAGTTTGGGGGCACCTTTCCCTTGCTTCGGCTTTGCAGATCCAAAGTCTTGCTTCTTCTGTTTAAACTTTCGCTTAACCTTGACAGCATATCGGTATGCCATGCCAAGCGAGGAGATGTTCAAGAATTCTAGTTCTTCCTGGATGTACTTGTGCAAGAAGCTGTGGTATTTGAGTACCAAATGCTGCTCTGAATCCTTGATAGCCAACTTTGTGCGAAGGGTATGGAAAATATTGATAAACTCCGGCATGTCTTGGTCCCTTCCCTACCGTAGCGTGGTCCACTTTATGTATTGATCCTCATAGCTTCTGACATCGTAGTACGGCTCTTTGATGGCACCCCGAAATGAATTCCAGGTGGGTGTGACTGAAAATAGTGAGCCGATACTTTCATCCTTTTGCTCGCAGTAGGTTTCCCACTAGTCCTTGACATGAGGGGCTGCTTTGAGAAGAGCGAAAATAATCTTTTCCCGATTGGAAAAATCATGAACAGGAAAATAGCCCTCTAGCAGATTTAACCATTTATCAACAACATTTACATCTATCTGACCCTCGAATATGGGGATTTCAAAATTAACTTGTACCTTAAACGGTGTGGCGTTTCTAGAGTAGCTGTGGGAAGCCGTTGCGTCACCCCTGGGTAGCCACTGAAGGATTTGGGCAAAGTTGTCCATCATCACGTTCCTTTGTCTCTCAAGGGCTTCTTCGAGCAATATTTTGATAGGATCTCCTGCTCCCTCATCTTTCTTTTCATCCGTCGTGGGAAGCCGTCGAGTTTTGCGAGGCTGGTCTTGCAAAGGTTCGACCAATTCAAGCCCTAACTCCTTATATCCCGAACTCGTTGGGGACATGCAAAGAAAAACAGAGAAAGAGCAGACCGCTCTGATACCACTGATCCGAATTTAAACAGGAATGCAACAAATTACAGAGATAATCATAAACACAAAGATGCATCGGAAATAATATTTCATTTCATTAATGTAAAATACTGAGATATGCTTACAAACAGAAAATGGACATAAACAGCTAGGGCAATGATAGCTTATCTCTGAGAAGAGATGTGGTGGCTACATGCCTCTGAACTGTGTTACAATGAGGCTCGAAGGCCTATTTATTGTTGAGAAACAATGGAAAACCCTAAATCTCCAAAAACCTAACCCTAGAAAATGAAACACCAAACTGTGGGCCCTATTTGGGTAAATTGGTACATCAACTTCTTGGGGTCATAACTTTGGCATAAGATCTCCATTTGACGCATACAATATCTTGTTAGAAAGATCTATCTGAGAACTACAACTTTTGGAAGAGCAACATGGGTCCATGGAACCATGTTGCTCCCAGTTTTCCCAAAAAACGTCATTTAGGGCCTCAAAAAGGCTCCAGAAGTTTAGGACTCAAAAAATGCTAAAAATAGTAAACTGTGCTACAATTAAGGAAACTAAAAAGCTGAAAGAAACAATGATCGGGGTCCAAGTGGACTTGGCGGGTGGCCACCAATATCCACCTGCATCATTAAGTGACTTGAAAAGAAAAATATTTCCATTGGCATTTAGATTTTTTTGTGTGAATTTAAATTATAACAGTTGCATTGAAAAGGGAGTTGCATTTTGCATATTATTTGCTGCATACTCTTTGTCTATTCCCTTCCTTAAATAGATTTTCATTGAATGAGAAAGATTCCATTTCCTCATGCTAGTTTTCATTTTAGGATATTTAGGTGACATTCGCGGTGATCCCTAAAACTGAAACTTAATTGAAGTTAAATAATAAATTTATTGAATCAACCTAAGGATAATTTGTAACATTAACACAAACATTTAGAGATCTAGGCTAGAGATGTGTTCTAACATTGTTAAATGTAGGGGTTGTCGTTTTTTTCGAGAATTGTATCCCAGGGGTGAAATATCATTCCACGTACGTGAGTGTATAGGATCGTTCTCCACATACCTTTGGGTATATTGGATGGAACTCCACACATGTAAAGTATATGGTAACACTCTCATAGAACAGTAACACATTAGACAACACTATTGCAGACTGTAGTTCCACGTATTGTCAAGTATATTTTGGGAGTCCCCTATAGGTTTCTATCCTCGCCATAGGTAACTGAGTCGACCACCTTGTATATCATGGTATACCGAACAAAATTTTCAGTGAGATTGGATGTTGTACGTTATGTCCTTGGCTCGCCAAGGTGTATATTATAGTTCACGGTTGATTTATTTTTGTGTTAATTTCTAAAATTTATTTTTGAACATGGAAGAACAAAATACCCCACTCTAACCTTCACTTTGAATGAAAAATAAGCCTTCACTTCCACCAAATACTACTCCTGGTCATTGTCATAAGCATAAGAAGATGCAAACTACTGAATTAGGAAATTCAGGAACTACTTCTGGTCCTCCTGAATATGATTAAATAGAATCGTCTTTCCCTTTCAGTACTGAGACCAAGATCACCTCTACGGTTGCTGGTGAATTTGACACAATCGAAACCAAAGCCAAAGCCCCTGAAACCTTATTTCCTGAGGTTATTGAGCCTCACTTTCCTGAGTTAGTTAGTTTACTTCCCGAGGTTGTTGAACCCGAGGAGCCTCATCGATCTTCACCTGTAACTTCAGATCCTTCCCCTTCTCTTCCTTTGTCTTAGAGAAAACCTCCAACTATATATCTTGGACCCAACAGTGAACCTATTCCATACAGACTTGTGAGTATTGAAGAGATCCTGCAAGAAGAGCCTCATTTGTCTACTCGTATTCATTGGAGTGGAATTCATTTTTATCAGACCAATCCTCTTCCTCCTCTTTAGACTCCGAAACAAACTCCATTATTTGGACTTACCTATGGATTTCTCATGACAATATTCATTGGGAATGTTAACCATGAGTGGAGCCGATTCGATATCCCAACCCGTGTCCACCACTATGGTTGAGACATTAAATGTTGCTTCGTCATCCATGTTTGCAACATCACTAGAGGCACATCTGTATGGTGGCTCATCCATCCAACCTGGCTATCAATCTTTATATGTACCTTCTTTGGTGCAACCTCCAGTCCTTAGACTTCTCCCATGTGATCCACTTTGGGAATTCGATCTGGTACTTTTCTTATGAATTCTACACAACCTATTCCTTCTCCTCCACCTACACCTATTATTGAACATCAAGATAGGCCTTATGTTTGTGGGAAAGGTTATCTTCAACAACCTAACTCTCCTTATGTTGGGTACCCTCCATTTGGATCGCAGTTGCCTCCAACATCCCCTCCTCCTATGGTGAGGGGTAACCTATTGTTAGTATACCTCAAGTTGGTTATAATCCTCCTTATCTTGGAATGGTTGCGAGCATTTGGAAACATACTTTTCCCATCTAACCTGGTTAATTTTGGGGTCGATTGTTGAATTCTCAACCTGTGCCATGTTCATCTCAAATTCCTACCCATCCATATATGCCTGAACAAGTTCAAATACATGTAAGTCAACCTTCAGAGGATGCCATTACATCTCAAACTATTCCATCGGTATCTGATACCCCTCAAGTTCCACTTACCCAACCTTTACAAGGTACCTTACAATCTCAACCACTTGGACAAGGTACTCCTCAAATTCCGATAGGATAGAATGTGTATAGTATGGAACAATCCCAATCAAACCCACCTTATGTCGAGATGATGCAAAATACCACAGGGCAACAATGGATACCTTATCAAGGTGTTCCTCAAGTGCCTTTTAGGGGCTAACATATCTACACTAAAGCATTCCAGCCTTTTCAGGGTTATCCTGGTGATGGTCATCAAGGTTACACATAGGTTGGTTACTAGAATAATCTTTATTCTAGTGCCCAGGTGCCTTTTTATCAGAACCGTCCTTATCCAGGAACACAAGTACCTATTTCTCAGGCTATTCCTTCTTGTCTAGGTTATCCTCCATCAGATTTTACAATTACCCTTTGTGGCAACTCTCAAATTGCCAGATTTGAATCAACTTACCAACGATCCCAATGCTCGTTCACCTTGGTGGCCGATAATTCCCACCAAATTGCCATATAATATCCCAAAATTCAATGGGAATCATAGAGAATACTTGTCAAACCATGTCATGGCGTATCATCTTTGGTATTCTTAGAACTCCCTTAATGATGATTCCATACGATTACATCTTTTGCAACATACTCTTATAGGTACCATAACTAAATGTTACATCGAGTTACCTAGAGCTTCGTTTCATTATTTTAGTTCCTTGGCTACCACCTTCCTTATGCATTTCCAGCTACCCATCCGATAAGAAATTGGAATGGAACTTCTGACCAACTTCAAACAAACTAAAGCCACTCACATTTTAGATCACATTCATGAATGCCGACATCATTGCTAATTGGTCAAGACCTATGTTTTGGATCAATTGCTAGCGGAATGATTTATTAAATCCATGTTTCCATCTATCACAGAGGATGTAGATAAAGGAAAAGTTGTGACTGAAGAGCAAGTAATTTCTCATGCTCAGTATTTGGACCTCATCAATACCCAATATGGAATGCTCTCTGAAAAGATACCAGATGATCTGAGACCTTTGAATGTTGTTCCTTCCACTCCTGGTAAATAATCTCATGCTACTGATGGCATCATTGGTTATGTTAGTTCACAAACAATGAAAAAACCATCTGGTAATTCTCCCACTGTTTTTTCCCAAAACTCTTCGTCCAATCCTCCTACGACTTCTTCTTCCGAGATAAATTCCATTTCATCT
The DNA here is from genome assembly GCA_000404065.3 of Pinus taeda. NCBI lineage: Eukaryota > Viridiplantae > Streptophyta > Pinopsida > Pinales > Pinaceae > Pinus > Pinus taeda. The sequence continues at coordinate 59,185 of APFE030109074.1, read as the reverse complement.
AAAAAAGGAAAATCTCAACAAAAACAAGGAAGAAAGAAGAAAGGAAAATGTAAAAATAAGAAAGATTCGTCACTGTAGGATAAACAAACAAATCAGTCATCTGATGAGAAATGAAAGCCTCGTTTCCAATGCTTGATCTGCAACGAGGAGAAATTTACTCGAGACTATCCTCACCACACTGAAGTGAATCAGTTCTTGAAATCTTCCACTTCTTTCGCTATGTTGACTGATTTGTTTCCAAATTAGGAGACATATATGGTTGCTCGAGACCCATCTTCCTCTAACATGGTTTTAATGCTCTCCTCCACAAAGCATAAATCTAATTTTATGTTGGATACTCATAAAAAGGACTATGGTAATGCGAATCCCTCGAATGACGAGGCTACTAATCAACATACTAGTTCAGAATCACCTCCATTCAATTCTCCTCCACCCATGATTCCTACAGAGTTGACTATTAAGCCTCCGAAGGGCATTGTTCATAAGTTTTCTTTCAACCCTCGTGCTAGGGCTCCTCAAAATTATAATGTAGTTTAGGACGGCTCAATATCCATCAACTATGTCTACCCTTGAGGTGATGCAAAAATTTCCTGCGCAGAAAAAGGCTTTGCTTTTAGCTATCGGATGTGTGGATCCATAGGATTCCAACCTAGTTGCTTTCAGTCATGAAAACTATACTCCTCGCCTTCCAGCCTAATTGGCTTTTATCATCCATGTCGTCATCTGTGGTAAGAACATTCATTGCTCTATTGTGGATGAAGGAGCCTCGACCTATATTATGTCTATGTATCGCTAGAAAGAGATTAGTTTACCTCAATTAAGTTAGTCACCCACCACATTTAAGGATTTTTACAGGAAAACATATAAGCCTTATGGTATTCTGAGTTCCTTACAAGTAGAATTAGGGAGAAAACTGTATCCATAGAAGTGGAAGTTATTGGCGGACCTCTTGATTATAATCTTCTATTGGGTTGTACATGGGTTTATGCCATGGATGTAGTCGTTTTGACTTATTTCTGTATGATCGCCTTTCCTCATAAGGGAATGATTGTGTCCATTGAATAACTCACCTTTCTCGCCTCCGATTCTTATGTTACTGGAAGTGTCTTGCTTGTAGGGAAAACTCCACGTTATTATCATCATGTCAGGGTTGGATTGTTGAAGGATTCCTCACTCATGGGAACCTTTTTCTTCCTCCTCCTCCCTTTCTCGACAACTTATCTTTAGTTGCCTACATTGATATGATATCATCTTCTATTTTCCAGGTCTATCCATGGATCGTACCAGATGAAAATAACATCCATAATTTTGGCGACCAAATGCCACTTATCCCTATTGAACTAGATTACGAAGCTATCTATTCTACTTGTGCAACCCATACCTTTTCTTCAATCAATTAGGTTGATTGACCATTGGATTATGACATGCCTTCTAATCCATTCTCTCATGTATTCTCTACCGATGAGAGCATCTTGGATTTCATGATGCCAAGCGATGCGCCATGGGATGATCATCACCATCATTCTTCCTTACGAGTTTCCATCGAGGATAATCTTAATGATGTGTATCTACCCAATTTCTTCGAATATTTTATGAGTTTGGTTTCTATCCACAAAGTCGATTCCGAGAAGAAGAGATGAAGAGATGATACCTCTTGATATCTTTGTTAAACTAGGTATTGTAAAAAATATACACATTAGTGCATCTTACTCTCCATCCGAGATCGAGACTTATAAAGCCCCATTTTAGGAGTTTCGTGATGTATTTTCCTGGACTTATGAAGAAACGCCAGTTAACAACCCAAATATCATGGTGCACGAGATTAAAACCTATCATGATGCTAAACCAGTCTAGCAATGCCTCCATTTGGTCCATCCAAATAAGGCTACTAGGATAAAGAGTGAAGTTTAAAAACTCATTTACGCTGGTTACATCTACCTTGTTCCTCTCATCGATTGGGTATCAAATATTGTCCTTGTCATGAAGAAACAAGGGATAATCTATGTATTAGTCGATTATCGAGATGTGAATCACACTTGTCTGAAGGACAATTACCTAACCCCATTCATCGACCATATTGTTGATGACTGTGGTAGTTGTGAAATCTATTCGTTCATGGATGGTTTCTCCAGATATAATAAAATCAAGCTTCTCCAAGGGGATCAACCTAAGATTGAATTTATTTGTCCATGGGATACATTTTCCTACCAAAAAATTCCTTTTGTTATGAAGAATGTTGGGGCCAAATTTCAATAGGCAATGGATTACACTTTTCATGATATTAAACACATTGTGCAACCCTATTTGGATGATCGCCCTACTCCTTCCAAGTATCGAACTCATCACCCGATGCATCTCAGTGCTATTTTCCTACGGTGTAGACACTACAATATTCGATTGAATCCACATGAATGTGTGTTCTACATTATTTTTGGTTGGCTTCTCAATTTTTTTGTTGCAAAACATGAAATTCATATCGATCCTATGAAAGTACAAGAAATCATTGATTTTCGTGCACCTTCTTCACTTGTTCAGTTACAACAACTTCTAGGGAAAGCTAACTTCCTGCGACTTTTCATACGAATTACGTTGAGTTGACCAAAGGATTTACTTGCCTAGTTAAGAAAGGGGTTACCTTCCATTGGTATAACGCAACTCAAAAAGCATTCGATTCCCTAAAATATGTTCTGGTTTGGGCATCTCTATTATATCCTCTTGATTACCAGCGTGACTACTTCCTGTATCTTACTACTGCCATTTCTACTATAGAAATGGTATTGGTCCAAGAAGATGATGTAGGGACAAAACACCCCATTTATTATATAATTCGAAATATAAATTATACTGAGATCAGGTATATCGAAGTAGAAAAGTAGGCTTTGGAATCTGTTCAATCCATTCAAAGGTTTCACCATTACATTTTCTCCAGAAAACTATGATAGTTCTAAATTTCAATGCTATGACATACATTTTGTCATATCAATTGTCAGGGGTAAAATAATCTAAATGGATTGTCATCCTGCAATATTCCAACTTGGAATTCATCTAATCCAAGTTGAGGAAATCCTTAGTTTTCGCTGAGATTATATGTGATCTTCCTTCCCTTTATTCCGAATCGACATCTGACAATTCTATCCATGACGAGTCATTGTTTCATTTCGTCATCTAACCTATGGTATGGAGATATTTTGATTTATCTCCAGACCCAGAATTTCCGGCTTGATACCTCTCACTCCGAGTAGTGACATATTTTATGCCAAGCCAAGAATTACATCATCATTGGTGACACTCTTTATAGATGCAGTATTGATATGATTTTACGAAGGTGCGTCACAAATGAGGAGGCTGAGAAAGTCCTAAATGAATTCCACTTGGGGGCATGTGGTGGTGATTTGTTTGGCTACATTACTACACAGAAGATATTACACACCGGTTACTTTTGGCCTACCATTTTTCGAGACTGCATTCTCGCTATCTAGAAGTGTCATGCATGCTAGATTTATGATCATAAGAACCATGCTCCGCCCGCTCCATTGCATCCCATTATCGCCATTGGACCGTTTGCGAAATGGGGTTTCGAATTCATGACATGTAACCCTCAGTCAACCGGGGGGCATGGTTATATCATTGGTCACAATATATTATTTTACGAAGTGGGTTGACGTGATGCCTAAATTTATCATCACCAGTTAAACAATTGCATACTTATTTTCCAATCATGTCATCGCATGGTTTGGTGTGCCACAAGCCATAGTTATGGATCAAGGAAATCATTTCTGGAATCATATGATGACTGAACTAATTGCTAAGCTAGTAATTTCCCATGAAAGTTCCACTCCCTACTATCCTCAGGCTAATGGACAAGTTGAGGCTATCAATAAATTTCTTAAAACTATGCTTCAACATATGGTAGGGGTCCATAAATCAGATTGGCATCTGCTCCTTTATGATTCCTTTGCCTTGTGGGCATAATGAACCTTAGTAAGGACTGCTACCATATTTACACCCTTTCAGTTGGTTTATGGTCTAGAATTAATCCTTCCAATCGATTGTGATATTCCATTGCTGAAACTAGCTGTCGAATTTCTTCTTGCCACTTTTGTAGAAGAGTAACATCTTTTACATCTGACTCGATTAGATGAGACATGAAATGATGCCTCTATATCTAATGAAGCTCATAAAAGACATATCAAGATGCAATATGACAAAAGTGTCAAGCCTCATGTATTCTCAAAAGGAGACCTTGTTCTTTTATACAACCAAGAATATGATAAGTTAGGCTCAGGAAAATTCCAACTTATGTGGTTAAGTCCATATATTTTTAAGTGTGTCCTTGCAAAAGGGGCCTATGAGTTAGTCGATTTCGATGGGATTCCACTGGCGTAGCCTAGGAATGGGATGTATCTTAAAAAAATCCTATGCTTGATCTCATGCATAGTAACACTATGTACATACTGTCTACAGGTGTGTTGAGTGCATTTGCGGTGTGTCTCTTTAGAGTTTCCTAAGGTTTCTGTTGATTCCTTTTATGTTTGGTTTTCAGATGTCAGAATCCCTTGAACCGTATTTTGGTTATGCTGATGGTGCTATTTGTAGTAGTCGGAACCTATGCTCCGTAGAATGGGCTATCTTTGCTCCAAGTGGTGACTCAGTGAGTCTACAAGGTATTTGTATTGGTTTCTCTACCAAAAATGTCCCTGAGTATAGCACAATGGTCGAGCTACTACCTAATGCTATTTCACATGGTATCCACCATTTAGTCATTAGACTTGACTCACAACTCATGGTACTACAATTTGCTAGTATTTATTTAGTTAGAAGTCCTACCATCTTGCGCATGTTTTTAAGGGTTCGCCTTCTAGAAAGAAATTTCAATTTCATATAATATGAACACATTTCTAGAAATCTGAATACATTGATAGATGCACTTGCTAACCATGTTTTAGATAGACATTTGCAATGAATGTAAATAAATTTAAATACACATCACATCGAAACTACAATAGGAACACGAAAACACTGTATAAATAAATAAATATATATATAGATATATAATATATATATATATATTATATAATATATATATATATTATATATATATATAATTTATATATTATATATATATATATATTATTATAATATATATATATATATATAGACGTATATAGATATAAAGTTTGGTTTTACAAAATTTGTTCCCGAGACACATATGGCCACACGACCCATATACGAAACTACATGAAAATATATAAGTAGACTAATCAAAGTGCTCATGATAACAAGTCACTACATGAGCTATCTTGCATAATAGATGACAAATATGGCTAGGAACTCCGATGGTGTGTCGCTGAATTTGTAACAGAACATGGTCGATCGTGGTCTCCTCTATCCCATGATTCAACCCCTCCATGTTGTGCTCCACCTTAGTTAGGATCTCAACTACATTCATATCTCGTAGTGAATCTCATCCTACTACAACAATCTTTACTAGTTCTACTGCTGCTTGTGGATGTTCTCTTGCACGAAGGAGATATGAAGCACCTATCGGTCGAACATGCCCAATATCTGAATGAGAAATCAATAGTTTAACTCTCGAAAACATAAAAAAAATGTAAAAATTTTAAAATTCAAATGGTTGCAATATCTTACCTATGACATCCCATCGCTCACCCTCAGGAAGCATGAGCTCAGGGTCATCGTGGAAATCCATCCCTGTGTATGAATAATCATTGACCATAATGAACTGTCTACGCAACCAACCAAAGAAGGTTGATGAGAAGTTGATTGCTGACATACCTGCATGTCGGGACATATGATCGATCCACCTCCTAATCCATGGTACCCTTGGATCAATGGGCTCAAGTGTAATCTGCTGAGGTTGAAGTAGTGGAATCCATTCTAGGGAAAAAGAGACTAAGATAGAACTCCAATTTTTTTTCAACTTTCCCTCTCTTGCTTTAACAAGCCATTATTTAATATTGGCCAATACTCCCTCACTCTAGTTAAAGACTGTTGGCTCTAAGCATTCCACACCATATTACATGTATGATTTGCTGGCCACATGTAGTGTTGATCTCCCTACTAATCTGGAAATAATGAATAAGATCATTCTTAAGGAAAACTGGGTACATCTTTTATACCAATCTTTCCATATCTATTTGGTTTCAATCAAGGTCTGTAGTAAATAATGATATAGTCTTTCACTTTTTCTCCACCCTTTCTCCCACTTAGGAAAGAGATGGGGGCACCTCTCCTCGATAAACCAACCAGAAAATATATGTCATCTACCGTGATCTCAAGAAGATGTTATCCAAACCATAATTCATATGCTTGCACATCCCATTCATGAACAAGATATTCTAGTAGCTCCATCTGTTGCCTCATACCAGGAATCCAGAAGAATTTCAACAATCCACAATCATTTAGTGTCTAGATGGTAGAAGGATCATTAGTTGCATTTAAATCATGTTCTTCATGTTCTATTTCTCTCCAAATGAAATCCATTTTATGCTAATGAAGACCTGAAACATCAAAGGGAGACTCATTAGGATCCTTTCCATGCAACAAAACTGAGAAAATTGTAAGGGAATTTGGCAAACAAATTTGGGATTTGCACCCAACACACACCCAAGGAAGGAGACAGAGCATTGCAACCTTGCCTACAGTGTATACTGACTTAGGTGAAATGCGGGTTTCGACTCCCTGGGCCTGCATTGGTCATAGGGTTAATTTTTAGCATCCCATGGCCCTCAAAAATATCAAAAAATTACATGAAATCATAAAATGGGACCTAAAATGATCCACCAGATTGAGCGCAATAAGATGCAGAAGATGGAGGGAACAAACTACTCAGAACTCTCACTGTTGAAGGTAAATGTGAAATGGTAAATATGAATAATTATTTTGAACATTTATGGTTGTTTCTTGCATTATTTTATTCACATTTGATGATTTTACTTAGTAACATCCTATTTTTACCATGAAACATGTTAATTTAATCCTTTTGCGATGTTCTGAGAAGGTCGAAAACAATTTGATGGATTTTTCCATGTTTTGAGAATATCATTTTGACCAAGGAGTATACTTTTATCCCTTTTTTTGGACTTCTTAAACTTACAAAAAAAGGAACCCCCTGGAGTCCTCTTTTAACTCTGTTAAGACCCAAAATATGAAAATATTGTCGAGCACTTGTCTTTTCAAACTCGTAAAAGTAAATGAAAATACGTCTACTCAGTATAAGTTTGACCCTTTTCCAGACTGAGATAGACTAAATAAGAAAAAAGAATACCTTAGCCAAACATGGATAAGAGGTTCTCTTGGGTATTATTTTCTACCTTTTTGAACCTAAGGGACTATCTACGAAAAGGAACATCTAGGGTTTTATTTTCCACCTCTTTTTCAAACTCTATAAACATGAAAAATATGTCAAGTTATATGTTCAATGTACTTGTTAAAACATCAAACAATGATGGAGTCATCGTTCATGATGGGATCGAACCACAACTTTTCATTGTTTTTTAAATATTCTCAAAGGGATTCATCCAAAGGATGGAATTACAGATCAAGTATATGTTATCCTCCACATGCTTGATAAAAATAAAGAGGTACTAACCAGTATACTTGAGGAAATTGGGAAAACAGGGTACTCTATTTTTCTAATGGAACCGAGTCTCTCTTGAACATGACACACTTCTACTTCATATCCATGGCTATTGGGTTGGGAAACATGCTTGTATTTTGGTTTATCATATCGTTTCAAAGCCTCTGCTTTTGGTTTCGGGTCAATGATTCCAACTACATGTAGTGTCTCCACTGTGTTTAAGAGAAGTCATTCATTAAATATCTGCTACAAATAATATTAAGCTTTCATTACATGCCTTCCTTTCTCGATCCAGTTCCGTATCAACATATTTATAATATTTTTTTCTCAAATCATCATACCTATTTCATGTCATTGATGGGGGATATATCAAGGCCGTCCTGTGACGACTCGCTTCTTGTTGACATTATCTCATTATCCAGGAAGCTTAATTATAAAATTAACTTGGTACCTTGCTGCTTGCATACATCAATGTCAAGTTCCATCACTCTCGAAGACAAGTTTTCATCATTGGCCTTCAACCAAAATATTTTGTGTGACGTTCGAAATCAACTCATTTATTTACACCATACAGATTGTACCGGAGTACCTTGAGAGCCATTAACATCATCGATGGTTTTTCTTGTGTATGTTAACGACTTACATCATTGGCTGATAATCGGATGGTGTCTACCATGTTCGAATCCAACTCATTGATTCACATGGTTAGACTTGTACATTGGTTGGTCGTGTGAATGAGATAGAAAACCGTAGATCTAGTTTCATCCATTCGGGCTGCGATTTCAGGAGTAATACAATATCAAAATATATGATGGCTATGATGATAGAGGCATTCATCTAGTCATGGGTCCACCATTAGTCATCCATGGATGTGTCTTTTGATCATTTTACATGTAATGTTAGCTTATTTGTTGAGTATGAATATGACTTCAACAAATATATCATGATGTAATTTTATTGTAACAGATGATGATCTCGCTGATTGTTCTTGATCATGAATTTTCACAATGTAAATAAATTCAATTATTAACTATCATTTTTGACTTTGTGCTTTAGGGGAAATTATTTTATAGGCCATTTTTTCACATCTGGTCAATAGGCCTTCAACTGGATCAATCAAGATCCTTTGACCTCCTTCTCACCATCATAACACAAATCCTTAAGCATGACTCATTCCTATCCCTGAGTTTCTACCTGAAAACACCTTGTTTCATTCATTTTAAAGACCAACGCTCCCTGGACTCCTATTAGACAATGTTGAAAACCCAGTTGCTCCATCGTGGACTATGTTGATCACCTACATGTTGCTACACTGTACACATGTGTTGGTTCTATAAATTTGGGAAAAAGATAGAGAATCATGAAGCCTCTTCATCCAGAAGCTTCCAGGATCTGTTGTAACCATTTACCTTAGATAAAAGTCTCAAATCTATGTTATCCTACTTTGGAGTTTTCATCGCTTATCCCTTTATCCCATCCTCCCGTCAAGAGAGGATATCAAGCCCTAATTGGTAAAAGGATAAGAATTCATGAACTACCTCCTTCACCTATATATTTACTGCCATCCATAAGCAAGGGGTTGGATTTTTGAGAGTGATTCTACCCTTATGCCGTTGATGTGAGAGATATATTCCCATGCATTAGGGTGATTAGAGGTACACTTTGTGAAAAATAAAGGACAAATCAACTTGGAGGAGCTCTTTTATAGGATCAACACCAATTTTTGGTTGTAACACACTCCATTTCTATTAATGCAAAGAGTTATTTGTTTTCCTATATATGATGTTGTGGTTTCATATATTTCAATACCATGTTGATCTATTGAATAAAGTGCTTAGACGATGCTACATATATTCAATGGATTGTTGGCTTGTGTTATCTGATTGTGTAGGTTCTAATAATAACATTTGGAGCTAGGATTGGAGCATTCAAGCCAAGGAAGGAGCGAACCATACTACAGATTCTAGGTAGGTTTCAGCTCGTTATCTATTTACCTTAAGGAAAACATTAGTACCTTTGTCTTTCTTTTGTTCTAGGTCATTCCACCAGGCCTAGGGAAGATACTTCTATCCAAATTCATAGATTCCACATAACAATATATGAGAAAAATAGTTGAGAGGGATAGGGGATAGAGAAAACAAAGATGATTCTTTCATTGTAGTATCCCATGGACCACAAGAATTGTTTATTTTTACTCACAATCATTTTCTATGATAGAGAGGGTGTATTAGCCTCGCCTTCCAACTATCTCACTAGTACAAATGGGATGAAAATCCAACTATATTCGTTGACTATTCAACTCATTGTTGTTGGCTATCTGACATATTATAGTCAAGATTTTTGTCGGTGGGATTAATCAAATAATCGACCCTTTTCTAAGCGTTGGATATTCGATGAATTTGACATCACATATACAATGCCTAAGATGATAAAAAATATGTTTAATCATCTAATGCTTTGCGGTCAGTGTTGCAACACCAACATGCATTAGATATGTGACAGGCTTAACATCAGATATCATCCACCCAAAATACCAAGAATTTGTTTCAACATCTAACACTTTGAAGTTAGGTATTCGACACCAACCTCTTCACTTTGTCGGATATCTGGCATCAGATAATCAATGTCATATTAGTCTAGTGTGACAGGTGTAATTTGGATTTGATGGTTTGTTCCATCAGTACATCATTACATCATTTTTATGTATTAAACAGAAACTAGTCACTGTCTGCATTTTAGAGGGCTTCCATAGGCCCAAAAATCCATTCCACCAGACAACGCAACATAGAAGCAGTCCTGGAGCACGCGCAGCTAGCCTGAAACAGAATCGGCCATGAGGCATCAACAGAACAACAACCACACCAACAGACATTATGGAGCATCTCTAGCACGAGAGAGATTCTAGACAGTGCAACAGACTATCCAAAATATCTGAATGCAGTTATTCCCCTGTCAGAAGGAGAAAAACCTCCAAGCCATGCTTGCCTTCAAGGAATCAAATAGTTAAACAAGAGAGAGTGATTGATTATGACCTCTCAGGCCTCAGAAGGCTGAATATCATTGTAAAGGCTATAATTATCTGAAAACTAGTTGTAACAAGGGTTCAACCTTTGGAGACTGTGGAGACTCTGCTCCTTTAGCTTCTCATCTACATTATTTAGTAATACAAGCTTCTTTTGTTGTTATATGTTCAATGTCCATTTCTCTTCTATTCTAAGCTTGCACTTGGATATTTTATTCATGTTTCTTCTGTATCTAATGCCAGATAACTGCCATCTTATCTCTGTGTTGATAAATTAGACTTGCAAGCTTCTTTACTACCTGTAGCTAGCCATTTATATGTGTTATTATATATGCATCTGCCAGTATAGTCAGTAAGCTCATTTGCTGCCTGTAGCTATCCATTCATATATGTTAATGTATGAAATCTACTGGTACTATCAGTATTCTCCATCTATCCATTAAATCTACAAACTATTAAGCATTAGTGGTCTAAAGCCTTGTTTTGTTGAGGGTGTTCATGCATGTCTTGAGTGAGAATAGAGCTGAAATGATTATCTGACTTGATCCAAACCATCATCCATTCCAATAGTTCTGAGAACAATATTGAATATTATATGTTACCAGGCTCATGAAGTTTTAATCAAAATCATAAGACACAAGCCTACTCTACTACTCTACGGACATTAATTCACAATTTACAACAAAAATATCAGACATGCAAGAAGAAATAGCACACATGCTGTTCTTTGAGGAATTAGACCCCTATTATTTAGGAAATTCCTCAAATTGAATTACGCAATCCTTAAGCTGATCATCTAATTGCATGCAACACTTGTACACACAAGACTAGTCTACAACTAATGCTACATTGACATGGAATCTCCACCAATCCTGAGGAACTCGAATTCTTTACATGCAGTATATATTTTTGGCTGATTGATCAGTTAATTGGATGATCACTGAGTTTGACTGAAGTCCCATTTCACAACTTAACCCTCCACTAGTTCCTCCAACAGTTGGAACTAGTTTAACTGAAAACAACCTTAGATAATTGACCTTGATTGCTACAAATTAGAAATCACACATGCTTAACTGAACATTAACTCCTCCAACTCAAATTTATTGAGTAAAATGGGTGACACAAACCATGTCACACAAGCTAACACCATCCAAGTTGTTTGTTGATGTGGAAATTCAAATTTTCTCAATTTAATCAAGGTAAGAATCAAAATGATAATTTCTTGTTGCATTTTTCAACACTCCCTCTCAGCAAGAAAGGGATTATCAACCACCCCTATCTTGCACATGTGGAACTAAAACTTCCCTCTTGAAAAGGCCTTTGTCAAAATGTCATTATCATGTTCCTGTTTCAGAATGTAATGCAACACCATTATCTGCCTCTGCACATAATCCCATAAATGTTGATACCATATATCTATATGGTTGGATTGATGGTGAAAAACATGATTTTCAGAGAGCTTTATACAACTCTTCTTATCACAGTAGATCACAGTTGGATCCATCATCTAACTAAATAATCCAAGAAGTATCTTTATCATCCATATCATGTCACATATTACTTGACTGGAAACCATGTATTCCGCTTCTGCTGAGCTGAGTACCACATGTCTTTTGTTCTTGTTGTACCAAGAAACCATTGTAGACCCAACACTAAAAATTCCACTTGATGTACTCTTTCGATTTGATGGAATCCCCGCCAAATATGCATTTGTGAAGCCACATAAATTAACTCCCTCTATCCATCTGTACCATAGTCCAAACTAGGTAGTTCCTCTCAGGTACTTTAGAACATGCTTAGCTACCTTCCAAAATAATTTGGTTAGCCTAACCATAGCTTGGCTCAATTGGTTGACTGCATAGCACATATCTGGTCATGTGTTCACAAGATACATTAGTGAACCCACCAACTACCGGTAAATAATAACATTGACTTCATCACCTAAAGTGGCATCCTCTTTCCTCCAGTTGGTCGCGGACACAACACTAAAAATTCCACTTGATGTACTCTTTCAATTTGATGGAATCCCCGTCCAATATGCATTTGTGAAGCCACATAAATTCACCACCTCTGTCCATCTGTACCATAGTCCAAACTGGCTAGTTCCTCTGAGGTATCGTAGAACATGCTTAGCTACCTTCCAAAATAATTTGGTTGGCCTAACCATAGCTTGGCTTAGCTTGTTGAATGCATAACACATATTTGGTTGTGTGTTCACAAGATATATTAGTGAACCCACCAACTACTGGTAAATAATAGCGTCGACTTCATCACCTGAAGTGGCATCCTCTTTCCTCCAGTTGGTCACGGACCCAACACTGAAAATTCCACTTGATGTACTCTTTCAATTCGATGGAATCCCCGCCCAAAATGCATTTGTGAAGCCACATAATTCACTCTCATCTGTACCATAGTCAAAATTGGGTAGTTCCTCTAAGGTACCATAGAACATGCTTAGCTACCTATTGAAAACTTGAAAATCATTGCTTACAATATGGGGGAAAACCACCTGGTCTGGACCTTGGTTGGCAACTCCTTTTTTGTTTGGTGTAGTGGCTCCAACTGGGGATAATGGGACCAATTTCCCAATAAAAATTATGATAGTGCTAATGGGGTGATATATGGTAGTTTGGAGGAATGTTTAAGAAAAGTAATCTATTCTAAGCTAATAATCACGTGCATATATCCTAGTTTTAAACACTATCTAACTATAACTATACTCGGGAATAAAAGTAAAGTATGCAATCTACAATAATGTCCCAGAGCAATTAGTAATACAGATCATTCAACTGCAGTAAGAAGTGAAATCATTTTAACAATGATCATTTTGGATAAATAGCTAGCCAAAACTATTGTCAAAGATATATCGCATAAGAAATTGTTCACGTATTCAGCATAAAGTTAGGCCATCACCATACAAAAGTACAATAATGGTAACCAATATTCAAACTTTCATACATAAGAAATTTGAAGAAAAGCTATTGCTTGATACATAAATAAAACAAAATCACAAGATAAAAGTACCATTTGTAATAAGTTCTTCTCATGTGTTTCAACAATATCGACCCACTTCCAATCAATCTAACACCATCTAAGAGTACAAAATTGCAACTTCAGTAGAACATACCAGACAAAATGAAATAAATCATGTTCCATTCATTTCACCAGAAGCTCCTCAAAGGTACAAAAGTGCATGTTTTGAAGATTGTTTCTGATAAAATTTATGGACCCCTCTCTAAATGCATGAGAGGGGTTTAAATACTAAACTATAGGTCCTAAAAATAGATTATTACAAAAAATAGTTGAGAAGGTTTAAAGGACCTTCCTCAGATGATGCTAAATGAAACTCAAAATAGAAATAAAATATGGTGACTAATTCCTTTGCGTTGATCCTTAAGATTGTAGATATCCGTCATTGGTTTAAGCTGTGTCAGTTGGCTGATCGCAGACTTCAATTGCCCATTGAATACAACATCAATTAGTGTTGGCACCATTTTTTGTGTGGAAGTGGTTAGGCATCATAGGGTCATCCACTGGCTATAAGGTTTGATTAGTTATTTCCATTATGCTTCCCAGTTTAGCCTGGTCATTTGCCTAATTGCTTCCTCCCTTTCCTTTGTCGTTTGTCTCCATTTTTGCTTGAGCTGTTTGACATTTGGAAGAAAACCTGGTACAATTTCTGCGACTAAGTTGGCACTATGTAAATTCTCATTGATATTTTCAATAACACCGTTGATTGCTGTTGCTGATACTGCTATTGCCCTTTCTGCCTATTTGAGCCGAGAATCCCAATCTGCAAATATAATTTCTTTATGTGATTCTTCTAGTTTAAACAAATCAGCCTTCCTATCGTCCTCTGAGAACTGCTAGGTGATGAAGTCGGAAATCCTTTTCAAGATTTCACCATATTCAAGCCTCATGTCAACGACTTGGCTTGTCAGCTTGTCACTAATATCGCAATAATGACTTAACTGCGAGATTCTCTGGAAAAGAAGTTCTTTTTGGTGCATTAACTGGGAGTTAAAGCTGAGTGCTTCTATTATTAATTGATCAATTTGCGACTTGTCCTTATAGTTATCTATTATGTATCCATGCATCCTTTTCAGTTAGGCTGGCCTGATGTTTTATTTTCATATGCTTGAATTCTTGCTAGAGCTTGGATATTTGCAACTCTGCTTGTTGGTTAGATTTTTCGTGCTCTAATTGTTGTTCCAATAGCAGAATTTTATTTTCCTTTTCTCTAAGCAGCATCTGGACCTTTGTTGCTTTGTCAATAGTTGCTGTGGCATAGGATCCAACAAATTGTGACAGTCTAGTAAGGTTCTCAGATGGTTCAATGGGCCAATCTTTCCAAACAATATCCATTGGTTCATTGTTGGGAGTGGTAATAGCTGCAACGTCCAACTTCCTTTTGTTCCTTTTCCTTTTGATGACAAATTTGTGGGTTGGGTTGTAGAACACATATAAGGGACAAATTTCCTCAATTCTCAAAACAATTTTAGAGGTGGGAGTGACGGGAATGAGCTTTACTTCTTGAGTACTTACAATATTCTCTATTGTAACTTCTTGAGTTGCTTTGTGCTGTGGAGTTTGTACCTTAGGTTTTTGTTCTTATGTATGGAGATTTTTATTAAAATGCTCCCATTCTTTCTCTAAATTAATAACCCGAGATTTTGTTGACTGGGTGGAGGTAGAGTGAATTTCAGCCTGTTTCTTAGCTGAGGTTTGCTCAACTTTTTTCTCTGTAGACCCAGCTGTGCCCTTTTGTGACTCCTTACTTTTACTGCCCCCATTTTGGGACTGTTGTTCTGAGTGCTCTGACTCATGAGTAGACTTCGCCTAGGACTCTGCTTCGGAATCCTCTTTAGAATTTTCTCTGGAGATTTGTTCTAAGCTTACACTGGGAGTTGGCTCCCTTATTGGTTCAATCTGTAATTGGTCCAATGCTACCTTTAATAATTTTCTCTTTGTGTATTCATGAAAGGCTTTAAGATCACTTGGGGGAAAAATTAGTGAGGCCACATGCTTCACGTTTGAGAATGTCTCTTTCTGTAGTAAGACGTCATCAAATGCTTCTTCCTCATGGGTGAAGACCTTCACTTTCACAATGGTAGTGAAATATTTGGTAGTGCCATGTGGGTCATACTGTCTTCCTGGGAATGTAGGTAGTTTTAGAGATTTCATAATTTCTGCTTCTTTGCATGCGTGTCCAAAATCGTGCAGTGTAAATGCACCACACTACAACAGAAATGTAGGCCAAATGGCCTTTTTCTGCTCCTTTAATCCTTCACTAAGGCCACTTTCACTTATCGTTTGGTAGGCTATCTCCCTAGCCATTAACCTATCTGGGACATAGTATGGGAGGACATGTGGGGAAGCAATGCTCCCAAATACTTTGATATATGTGAATGTTTCCTCCCTAAACCATTTGGCCACATGAAGGATATCTACTTTGGCTTCTCTAGAAAACCTAAGGGCATTTTGGTTGAAAACTTGTTTGTGGATAGGCAACATGAATCCATGACAAATTTTGTAAAAATAGGGGTGAAACTGAGGCTCTCACATATTCTTATGATATATATGAATGGGAAGTGGGTCCTTGATAGTCCATTTCCATCCCATGATAGGAAAATTGGAGCCAAAATAGATTGCATCCATTACATAGGCACTCATAAAAAATGGAGGGTAAACCCTCGAAGAGATACTCCTCTTCCTCCTATACTCCATTATAGGCTTTGCTAAATTATCAGACAAAATTTGGGCCCAATTCATTACGGTTGCATTTACGGCTGCATCTATTAATGGAAGCCATTTTGGGGAAAATTTAGTACTATCGGGCTTGCTGAACATCCTACATAACATGGCTGCTGCAAAACTATGAGGGGGAGCTATAGATGTTGTAGAATACATACCCATTTTTTCCTTTTTGATCTTGCCTTCGTTTTGTGTCCAGGTTCGCGTGATGTCCGCTGGGTCTTCATTCTCCTTAGCAAATTTCTCGAGGAACTGTTTGTTGTAGAACATTTGCGGCTCTGGTAGGTTGTACATAAACCATAGGTTGTCTGGCGAGAAAGATCCCATAACCTCTTGCCTGTTATTCTTAAATCCTTTGTCTGAGATGTCCACCTGATCAATTATCCACTTAACCATATTTTTATATGGGATTATCTTTGGTCTCATGGCTATGCAGTGCAAAAATAAGCATGCCATCTCAAAGATGGAGGCATCTGAGGAGGCATGACCATAGGCCGTGGCCTCTCTTTCGAGAGGTCTTGGTTGCTCTTCTTCTAATAAATCATACATGGTTTCCCACGTAGAGGTTCCTCTCTCTATGATGCATGTAGTATCAAAAAATAAATATAATATCCCTAACCCAGAATATTCCTCAAACCCCAACAAAAACTCCAACCAAATATGTGCAATTGATATAATAACCCAGAAGTGATAAAATAACAGTGGAACAACATATAATAACGTAAACCGGGAATATAAACAGATACACAAGAAATGCAGCGAGAAATGCTAAGCCATTTTATTTTACTAAGAAATAAATGAGTGCAAGAGGTGATTAGACGGATGGCACCTCGACTTGAACAAGGCAAGTGAAGAAATACTCTCAGAATGACAAGAATGGCCTCTCTGCGTGGATGTTGTTGTTGTGCTACTGTTGCTTCTAGAAAACAAATGATGATTTGGTGCTGCTCCCCTCGAAAAAAGCTAAAACTCTGGATTCGGGCTCTACTCAAGAAACCTGGCAAAACCTAGAAAGCTTTCCTGGAATAGCCTCACACTGATCTGCGTCCCAACTGCTGGAAAATTGTCGTGTTGCTGTTGATGCTGGAAATCGAATGAGGATTTGGGGCTGCTCCCCTCCTCATAAAAGGATGAAACTCTCGAATTAGACTCTACTAAAAAAACCCAGAAAAACGCAGAAAGCTTTTTTGAAATGACCGACCCCCAAAAATCACCCCCTTGGGGTCCTATGCAGTTCCTCAAAGACGCTGATGAAACTGCTACTGAAATGCTGATGAAACTGCTGCTGAAATGCTGATGAAACTACTGCTAGAATGCCAATGGAACTACCTTGCCTAAGCAGGCACTCGAAGTCCCCCGGGGCTAAGGGTGAGATCTCCGAACGGAGACACTCAATGCACTAAACAGTGCTGCAGACTAGCTAAACAACCAACGTTCTCTAAGTCGAAATGACTATCACAAATGCTCATAACTAGAATGATCAAAATGAGGGGGCTCCTCTCTCTTTTATAGCCTTTTCCTCTCTTAATCTCAAGCCTCACCTCCTCCTGTGTGACTCCTCTCTTGCCACGTGTTTCTTCCCTCCTGTGTAGTCCCTCCATTTATCTGCATGGGCTCCATTTTTGCTTCCCCCTTTGGCCCCCCGGCTCCCCTCTAAGTCACAACGTTGTGCTACTAGGAAGTGACTTTTTATTCTAAAATTGAGTTATGTCCCTCGTCCTCACTTTTTTTTATTTACAAATAACTATAGAAGGCAAAAATTGAACAAAATCTAATATTCCAATTAGCCATGGCTAATTAGGAATATTACAGTCTCCCCTGGAAAAATGTTGCTTGTCCTCAAGCAACTGAAGTGATGGATGCTGTAAGATCTGCTCACACTCCCAAGTGGCATCCTCATCCGGAAAATTTTTCCACCTCACCAAGAATTCCTGGACCATCCTGCTCCGCAACTACCTCTCTTTGGTATCATTGATAGCCTCCGACTGCAATACCAAATGCCCCTCATCATCCATGGGTGCTAGCTCATCTATCACTGTGACCTGCTGCCCCAATGCCTTCTTCAAGCATGATACATGAAAAATGTTATGAATCTTGCTGCCTTGGGGCAACTCTAACTCATATGCAACCTGTCTAATCCTGTGTATCACCCTGTATGGCCCATAAAAGCGGGGCTTGAGCTTCTCAGCCCCCTTCTGCTTTAGTGATGACTGTCGGTATGGCTGTAATCATAGGTAGACCATGTCCCCTACTTCGAACTGCCTCTCCACCCGACCCCTGTCGGCTTACAGCTTCTGCTGGTTTTGTGCGATAGCCATGTTATCCTTGAGAGCTTAGAGGATATCCTGACTCTCTTGGATCCAAATCTTAGCTCTAGGAGCCCTGCTATCACCAAACATCATGTCAATAAAAGATAAAGGATGATACCCATATAAGGTGTAGAATGGTGACATACCAATGGACATGTGATGTGAAGTATTGTAGCAGTACTCCCCCAGATGCAGCCATTTCAGCCATGCTCGCTGTTGCCCACTAGCATAGTTACGCAAGTAGCCCTCCAGCCACTTGTTAACTATCTCTGTCTACCCATCCGTTTGTGGGTGATAACTGGTACTCGGTGTCAACTCCATCCCCACCAACTGGAAAAGCTCCTGCCAAAACCCGCCCATGAAATAATTGTCCCTATCGTTGACGATGGTCTTAGGAAGACCATGTAGCCGGAAAATCTCTCTGAAGAATAGCTCGGCCACCTGTGTAGCTGTATAGTGTGCATATATGGCAAAAAAATGTGTGTACTTTGTCAGTTGATCAACGATGACAAAGATACAATCCTTGCCCTGTACCATGGGCAAACCTGTGATGAAGTCCATCGAAATACTCTCCCATTTCCCCTCCGGAATGGGAAGAGGCTGCAATAAACTCGCGGGATGGCTCATCTCTCCCTTGTTCCTCTGGCAAACATCACACTCCCAGATGTACTGGAGTACATCCTCCTTGAGGCCCTTCCATGAGAACCTCCCTCTAATGGCCCTGTAGGTTTTGGTAAACCCCTGATGTCCTACCAAAGGTGAATCATGTGATGGCTGGAGTATCTTCTTCTTAAGCTGAGACCCCTCAATCAAGAAGATCCGGTCCCTGTAATAGATGATCTCATCGACCACCTTTTTCCTGTCATCTGCCACCTGCCCATCCAGGACCTCACATGCAAACCTGTCCTTGGAGTACTCTGCTAAGAGTCGAGCCCTCTAGTTTGTATCCAAGCTCATAAGATACAACGTGGCTGGTCTTCATGAAAGGGCATCTGCTACCACATTATTCTTACCCTTGACATACTCAATGTCAAATTCATATGTTTGGATCTTACTAATCCACTTTTGCTGCCTCTCCTATAGCTGCTTCTGCTCCAAAAAGTACTTGAGGCTGTTGTGATCAATCCTCACCCTAAACCCGTTACCCACCAAATACTGTCGGTACTTAGCCAATGCATGCATGATAGCCAGCATCTCCTTGTCATATATAGAATACAACCTCTTATGCAGAAGGAGCTTCCGACTCTCAAAGGCTATAGGGTGACCTCCCTGCATCAATATTGCGTTGATCCCCTCTCCCGACACATCACACTCCAAAACAAATGGCTGTGTGAAATCTGGAAATGCAAGCACTAGGTAGCTACTCATAACCTCCTTGAGCCTATCAAAGGCTCACTGTGCTGTATCCAACCAATTGAAATCCCCCTTCCTCATCAAATCTGTCAGGGGTGCAGCAAGCTGTGAGAAACCTTTGATGAACTTTTGGTAGTAAGTACAAATGCCAATGAATCCTCAAAGTTCCGTCACGTTTATTGGCTCTGGCCATTCTCTGATGGCCCTGATCTTCTCCTTGTGGACCCTCACTCCATCCACCCCTATGATGTGTCCCAGATACAACATCTCCGTCAACCCAAACTAACACTTGGAGAGTTCGGCATAGAACTACTACTCCTATAAGATATGCAATACTGTCTCAATGTGCTGGAGATGCTCCTCCCAAGTCCTGCTGTAAATGAGAATATCATCGAAGAATACCAACACAAACTTCCTCAAGTGACTACAGAATATGTGATTCATCCAGGACTGAAATGTAGCGGGGGCGTTGGTTAGCCCAAAAGGCATCACCAAGAACTCAAAGTGCCCATAGTGACACCTAAAGGCGGTCTTGGGAATGTCCTGCATCACGCGAATCTGATGGTACCCAGATCTCAAATCAATCTTTGAGAAGTAATGTGCCCCTCTCAACTCGTCCATCAACTCATCGATCCTAGGTATGGCGTACCTGTTCTTCAGGGTCTTCTTGTTCAATGCCCTGTAGTCAGTGCACATCCTCAATGTACCATCCTTCTTCTTCACTAACACTACAGAAGAAGCAAAAGGACTTGTGCTCAGTCAGATATGCCCAAGAGCCAGCAACTCTTGGATAGCCCACTCAATCTCATCCCGATAGGCCTTGGGGTACCTATAGGGGGTGGTAATCACAGCTTGTATGCCCTGCTCAAGCTCGATGATGTGCTCAAACCCTCGATCCGGTGGCTGTCCTGGTGGAATCTCCCCAAACACTATGGCATACCGATCAAGGATAGACTGTATCTCTGGGTGTACCTTCTGCCCTGTAGTCCCTACCTCTGATGCATGCAACCCCACTGCCCACTCTATGTCTCCCTTTTGGAAGACTGCCTCCATACGATGAGCCGAAACAGTCTGAGGCGGATATGTGTGTTGTCCCCGTATCTTCTCATGCCTCCCTGTCTTCTCATCATCCCTCTCCATCTCCAGGGTCTTCCAATCTGTCGTGACCTTCCCTAGAGTGATAAGCCACTGAACACCCAGTATCATGCTGGTGTCTTGAATATTGACCACGAAAAAGTGGTCAGTCAATGTTTAGGTGCTCATCCTCACTAAAAGCTCTGGAACATAACGAGCACACGTCACGGTCTGATCTCCTGGGACCAAGACTGAAAACCCATCGAAGCTCTTTGTTTGTATACCTCTCCGCTCAACCATCTGTGCATCGATGAAGTTGTGGGTGGCCCCATTGTCAACCAAAACTGATATGCGCTGGCCACGTACTGTCCCTCGTACGCGTAGTGTCAGATACTTAGGAACTCCTTGCAATGCTGCAAGGGCCCCTCTGGTGGGTGCAAAAGATGCACCACCTACTGTTGCTGGTGGAGGTGGCAAAGGTCCCTGTATGGCATGGCTATCTCCTGCCTCCACATCCTCCTCATCATCTTCTTCTCCACTGCTCTCGGAGAAGACCTCAATAAAATGTGCTTTGCCAGCAGCACATCTATGTCCTGGTGCCCATGGCTCTTGACAGGTGAAGCACAACCGCTTCTTCTTCAGCTCCCTCCTGGCATCGTCGTCAAGTTGTACTCGTCCTAGATTCCCCTTTTGAGGTGGAATCCTCACATCCTTCCCCTTAGACTGGAAAGTCTGTCTCTGGGGGTAAGGTGTCCGGGTCCTGGGTAAGACTTCCTGTAAGTCCTGGGTCCTGCTGATAGCATCCTGGAGTGTGGCTGGTCTAGTGGATTGGACTAAACCTCGAAGTGGCTCTGCTAACCCCTCAACATAGATATAGACCCTCCGTGCCATGGATAGGTCTAGCACCATCACAGAGACCCTCAAGAAATCTGCAATATAGGTCTCCGGGATCCCTGTCTATTTGAGCCTTGTCAGCTCAAAAAAATGTTGCTCTGGATCCCTTTGATCAAATTTCTCCATCAATCTCCTGGTAAACTTGGCATATGTCATCACTGTGGAGTGCCCTAGTGTAACCATCCCATGAAACCACCAATCCTGGGCCTCACCATCCAAATGAAATGTTGCCACCTTGATGGCCTCTGTCTCCGACATCTGGTTAAGCTGGAAATAAATGTCCATCTTCTCCACCCGAGACTTCGCCGAATTGTTTGATGAACCATCAAATGTAGGCAAGTGGAATCTACTCACTGCATGGTGGGTGTCATCATCATGGTAATGCTGGTACCCTCTGTGATGGTCGCAGGGTCTACTATCCCGCTGGAGCTGAACAAAATCTCTGAATGAGAGGGCTTCCCTAAACTCCTGCCCATAGGCCTAATACTCTACAAAATAATCGCCCATATGTCTAGGCTCTACCTCCTGTTGGGCTACGACCCCCGTGTCGGCTCCTAAGAAAGTGGGCATGGTAGAGCGTGTAGGGGCATGTGAGGCCACCTGCTGCGCAGTATCACACTGCTCTGGCAAATGGTGGGATGCACTCGATCCCTCACTAACCTGAAAAGCCCATGGGCTCTCACGCTGTCTAGCCTCTACTGCCGTGAATCTCTGCCCCATCACCTTAATCTGCCTCGACAGATCCTGCACGGATTTGAGGAGCATATCCGCAAATCTCTTCCTGTCATCATCTACCATCGGATCCTCCTGCTCTGCATCCACCATAGGCTCCTCCTATTCTACGTCCACCACTGGAACACAGTCTCCCTCTCCGTAAGTGTTATCTAACCTATGCCCAGTGTCTCTGTATCTTTGACCTCTGTAATAGATATAAGGTTTTTCCCCCGGTGTCATAGATTGCTAGCTCCACAAGCTGAGCCAGATCTATGCTCTGATACCACTGTAATATCCCTAACTCCGAATATTCCTCAAACCCCAGCAAAAACTCCAACCAAATATGTGCAAATGATATAATAACCTAGAAGTGATAAAATAACAGTGGAACAACATATAATAATGTAAACCGAAATATAAACAGATACACAAGAAATGCAATGAGAAATGCTAAGCCATTTTATTATACTGAACAATAAATGAGTACAAGAGGTGATTAGATAGATGACACCTTGACTTGCACAAGGCAAGTGAAGAAATACTATCAGAATGACAAGAACGGCCTCTCTGCGTGGATGCTGCTGCTGTGCTGCTTATGTTGCTGCTAGAAATCAAATGATGATTTGGGGCTGCTCCCCTCCTCAGAAAAATTTGAAACTATGGATTCAGGCTCTACTCAAGGAACCCAGAAAAAACCAGAAAGCTTTCCTGGAATGGCCTCACACTGATTTGCGTCCCAGTTGTTGGAAAATTGCCATGTCACTACTGCTGGTGGAAATTGAATGAGGATTTGGGGCTGCTCCCCTCCTCATAAAAGACTGAAACTCTGGAATCAGACTCTACTAAAAAAACCCAGGAAAACCCAGAAAGCTTTTCTAAAATGGCTGAGCCCCGAAAATCACCCCCTTGGGGTCCTGCACAGTTCCTCAAAGACGCTGACGAAACTGCTGCTGAAATGCTAATGAAACTATTGCTGAAATGCTGATGAAACTATTGCTGGAATGCCAATGGAAATACCTTGTCCGAGTAGGCACTCGAAGTCCCCCGGGGCTAAGGGTGAGATCTCTGAACGAAGACACTCAATGCACTAAACAGTGCTACAGACTAGCTAAACAGCTAGTGTGCTCTAAGTCGAAATGACTATCACAAATGCTCATAACCAGAATGATCAAAATAAGGGGGCTCCTCTCTCCTTTATAGCCTTTACATATCTCAATCCCAAGGCTCACCTCCTCCTGTGTGCTTCCTCTCTTGCCACGTGTTTCTTCTCTCCTGTGCAGTCCCTCCATGTGTCTGCATGAGCTCCATTTCTGCTTCCCCCTTTGGCCCCCTTGGCTCCCCTCTAAGTCACAACATTGTGCTACTAGGAAGTGACTTTTTATTCTAAAAGTGAATTATGTCCCCCGTCCTCACTTTTTTTTATTTACAAATAACTATATAAGGCAAAAATTGAACAAAATCTAATATTCCAATTAGCCATGGCTAATTAGGAATATTACAATAAAGGAGTCATTTCTGACTTCTCAGACACGATTGCCTTACCCTTCTTTGCCATTGTTTCCAAAGGCTCTTTTTGTAGATTCTCCCTGAAAATGGAGAAAAACAATAGCTATCGGATATACATAGATAAGAATGAACGCAAGAAGGAATAATACAGATAACTCATGAAAAAGTGACAAGAAAGTAGTTTTTTTGAACGCAGGTGAGAAGATAGCGTATCACGTTGAACTGCTTTTCACACATAAATGCCATTAACCCCTACTAAATTCCCACTAATGGTTCCTTATCCCTAGCTTTATTGCCCATTAATGTTCGCATTGTAAGTCGAGAAGAAACTTTTTAGGGTGGAGAGCCTTTAAAATGCAAAAATGCTAATTTTGCGATTGCGATGCAATATCGCAAATCACATTATCGCATTGTGTTTGAGTGCTTTCATTAACATTTCTTTAGTTTCCGCGGGATGCGAAATGCAGGCTCCTTATTATCATTTCCAAAGGATAGCTTATTTATCAGGTTTTTCTGTGTAAAGCCTTCTTTATTAAGCAACCAACTTGAGTACTTGTTTATAACATATCTCGGGATTAGGTCCAAGCCTCAATCGCATTTCACAATCTTGCATAATGATAAGTTTTCATGCTTCTCTTAAGTGTTCACAATGTGATGTGATAAGGGAGATCTTATGATCACAATTTCACATTTTGCATGGTTTAGGATAACTTGTTAAGGCGTGCCCCTTATAGGTGGCGATATGCGATGCAGGTCTTAGTTTTAAAAAGAAATGCCTTAGGACTTAGCTTATATGAGAAACGTAATAGTTTTGAGGTTTTAGCGTGGTATTTTCTTTTGATTGCTTTTCAAAAAGTGTTTGTTTGATATCTTGCTTTATTCCAAAAATTAATGAGGAAAATGGTTAATGCTAAACTTATTTTTGGAAGGATTTTTTAAGGGTCCCCATTTATAAAAGTAATATTAACTACTAATTTTAATAAATGGGGGGTTGTTGAATAGCACAACACTATCTTCCAAAATAATTTGGTTGGCCTAACCATAGCTCGGCTCAATTGGTTGACTTCATAGCACATATCTGGTCACGTGTTCACAAGATACATTAGTGGACCCACAACCTACCGGTAAATAGTAACATCGACTTCATCACCTGAAGTGGCATCCTCTTTTCTCCAATTGGTTGCTATAGGTGTCTCCATGGGTTTGAAACTGTCCATGCGAAACCTCTGAAGTATCTCATTGGCATACTTTCCCCAAGAGTCAAATAGTTCCCAATTGCTTTGCCATACCTCCAATCTAAGGAAGTAGTGCATGAGACCCACCAGTTAAAATCAAATCATCAACATGTAACACAATAATAAAAAAATTACCTTCTACCAATATATGATAGAGGTTTTCATCCGCTTCACTTATGGTGAACCCCAAACTAATGAGATAGCTATCGATCCCGGTGTACCAAGAACATGGTGCTTTCTTGAGACCGTATGATACTCACTTGAGTCTGCACACATGAGACTCCTGATCAAAAGTCTTGAAGCCTTATGGTTTATTGATATACACCTCCTCCTTAATAACTCCATTGAGGAATGGTGTTTTTACATCCATCTGGTGATCTTCCACCCCATCTGTGCAGCAAGAGCAAGTGTTACACAAAAATATCATCACCATGATTATTTGCAGTCAGTATGGGTCTACCATCACCTATACTAGCCTCCTAAGCAAGTCTCAGACCTCAGCTCTTCATGTCAAGCTTTTCAAAAGAGAGAAAGACTTCGAAAATCAATATTACTCTGGTTTCGCACTTTCTCCTACTTTTACCTGCGTACCTGCACGCTCTGTCTGTAAAGGGGTGGGTGCGTACCCCTGTGAAAGTCAAAAAGGCGCAAGTTTATCCTAAAGAACTCACTTTTGGGTTAAATCTAGATGTTTCTAGAAGGATTTTGACGTGGATTGTTCGCTCCAAAGTGGTTCATGCATCCCAAAGAGAAGGAGCTAATCCCTTGATAGGAGGAGCTATCCCTTTGAAGGAGGGCTTTATCCCTTTGAAGGAGGACCTAGTAACTTCCCCTCCATTGCACTATAAATTCAGGCATTGGGTCAGTGGCCAGGGAGGTTAGAAGCTGAACTTTTGAGGGTAAATGCTAGTGAAATCAAGACTTCCTATTGAGCTTAAGAGGAGAGATCACATACCTTTTTGGCTTCATTGGGGAGTGAGTGAAGCTTGTCAAAGTAGAGGAGACTTCTTGTTGGACCCTGGGAGGAGCTTGTACAGCGTCAAGGCAAAGTTTGTAAAGTTCTTCTTCTTTTGAATTAATACAATCAGGCTCATTTTTCTCAACAAGTATCTCATGTTATTTGTTTCATGGACTCCTTGACTTTAATGTTAAATATGTTTTATAATACTGGTTTTTCAGGTGCTATTTAATTGTTTGCCTTGTTTGTGTTTGCAGGTTCACGACAAAGGAACTCATTTGGATCAAAGGAGCGAAGGCATTCCCAAACTTGCGTTGGATATAAGGTAGGCCTTAAACACACTTGTTTGCCATTATTTATAAAAGCACATTTAGAGAAAGATAGTGTCTGGTTGGTTTGCTTTTCATTAGGTCTTCTTTAGATTCTAGGAAGGTCTATCTTGTCCGCAAGATCGACTCATTCCGCGTGACAACAAGAATTGATCTAATGGATGAGTAACTTTCTACAGGGGAAAAGGTCTCCTCATAGTCAATCCCCTCAACTTGAGATTACCCCTTGGAAACAAATATGGCCTTTTACTTTTCTATGCCTTTATCTATTGCATGATTTACCTTGAAGATCCATCTCGAACCCACAATTGATTTATCTTCTAGCCTTGGGACCACTTCCAAAACATTGTTATTTACAATGGATTCGTATTCCTCCACCATTGTGTCAACCTATATAGGTTTCTCCACTACTTCCTCGAAAGAGGATGGCTTATTCTCTATAAGCTTAGTCATTAGATACATGTAGCCAATGTACCAATCTGGTGAACTTCTCTACCTGCACTAATTTGGAGGAGTACCGACATTCTCCCTCACATCCTGCACAAGTCTCTCGGCTTCCTTGGTCCTTTTCCTGCCTTCTCTAGATGGTTTTTCTTGAGTGGATATCTCCACTATCTGCTCCTAAATTTATGGCTTCTCCTCAACTTCTTGCGGCTCCTTCTTTGGAGCAAAAATCACCTCTTCTAGTGGGATCTAAATCTCCCTCTCAAGAGAGCACTGCATCACTTTATCTTCATCAAATTTTATATCCCTTTGCACAACTGCCATTCTGAGGAATGGAAAGTACACATGGTAGTTGTGGGGAGTTTATGTGTAACCCAAGAACACCCTAAATTATGATGTCACCTCTAGATTCTTCCTTGATTATTTGGAGACATGGTAGTAAACAGAGGATCCAAAAATCCTAAAGTGCGACACATCTGACTTTCTCCCTGAGAAAGCCTCCTCCAGTGTAATCATGCCAAAAATATGATGAGGACTCTGATCCTGCAAATAGGCTGCTATGTTGCATGCCTCAGCCCACAAATTCAGAGGTAGGCCTTGATCATCCAACATTGTCCTCACTTCTCCCACAATGCTATGGTTCTTTCTCTCAACCACCCCATTCAGTTGTGCGTTGTAGGGTGCTTTCAACTCTCGTTGAATTCCTTCTTTTTCAATAATTTTTTTTTTTTAAATTCATTCGACATGTACTCACCTCCATTATCACTTCTGAGAGCCTTCACCTTCTTATCCATTTCTTTCTCAACCAGTGCCTTTAATTCTATGAACTTGGAAAATGTCTCATCCTTCTTCCGCATGAAGAAAATGCAACACTTTCATGAGAAATCATAAATAAAATTGAAAACAATATTTGTTCTTGGTAGTGGAGGATGTCGAGAAAGGTCCACAAACATTAGAGTGGATCCTTTCTAGGTTCGACTGCATGTGCTTTTCTATCCCAATCACGGAATGTGGATTTTTTGTACTTCCCCAAAGTACATCCTTTGCATACATCCTACTGCTCAAGTGCTCCTTTGGGGAGACCTGTGGTTATATACTTCATGATATTCAAAGTGCCATGATGTAAATTTCCAAGCCTTCTATGTCAAATTTCACTAGCATCATGTCTCTACACCTTCTTTTCCTTTTTCCTCAATGCAACACAATCCTCCACATCTAGCTTGTACAGGTTCTTCACACGAACGCTGATATGATTCACCTGTCCCATGGCTATGTGTCTTAGGAATTCATTTCCTTTGGTGAAGATCAAATCATAACCACCGTCTTCCAAAATTGAAATAGAGATGAGATTTTTCTTTAGGCCCGGAACGAACATGGCATCCTTGAGCCTGAGGGGGGAGCCTGGATCCCTTTAAAAGGTTACTGTAATAATCTTGGCAAAAATATACCTTCTATCATCACCCATATCGATGTGCATCTATAAATATTTCTCCTCCAGGTCACTGAAAAAGTCTCTACACCCTTCCATGTGGAACGATGCACCTAAGTCCAAGTACCACAAAATCCCCATCACCGTGTTGTCCATGCATGTAATCAGGGTAAAGTCAAGGTTGAAATATCAAGTGAAAGCTTCACCTTCTCCTCATCCTGAGGTATTCTTGCTTGTATTCTTGTGTGGACACTTCGTGGCATAATGCCTGAATTCATGACAATGGAAGCATTTAATTTTTGACAAATCTTTCTTCTTGTGGCCTTGTTTGGATTCGAGTTTGGATTGGGATTTCTTCCCTTTTACCTTCTTTGTCTTTCCATCCAATGCAATTTTTTCTTCATCCTTGCCCTTGGATGAACTCCCATCTCTAGTATTCCACCTTATTTCCTCCTGTACCAAATCATACCATAAGCGCTTCCAATTCAGTAGTTTCCCCCCTCCCATTCATCGAATCTTGGTAGCTATGCCAACTATTGGGAAGGCCTATAAGGGTTAGGATTACCAAGTCATCTTTAGGGACCGTAACATTGATCCCATCTAGTTCATCATGATAATGTGTGAACCTACTCAAATACTACAGTATAATGTCATTCTTATGCATCTTAATACCTCAAAGTTTATCCTTGAGTGCCAACTTCCTGTGGTCACTAATATTCTTAAACAATTCTGTCATTACTTTCCACATCACAAACAAAGTTTATTTTCCATGGAGATTCAAGACAATATGATCTTGTACTCCTTCCAAGATTATTCTCCTCACCTTGGCTACATCTTCTTCCACTGTGAAAGGTCCTAGACATGAGATGCTGGTGGTCTTGGAATCTATGTCCTGACAAATTTAAGAAATGAATTGTCATCCAATACTGCTTCCATGCAACAAAATTTGAGGTGCCTTCCAAGGCATCCTCTAGCCTTAGTCCATTGAAGGCCATATTCTCAACTATGAAGAAATCTTGCTAAACTGATCTTCAAATTCAAACCTCTAAGAAACAACTTCAAATTTCTTGCTCTAATGTGAATCCAACTTTGATACCATGTAGAAATTAGGTTGTATATTTGCAGTTGTTCATGAAGTTTGAATCAAAATTACAATAAGAAAACCTACTTTACTATTCCATGGACATTAATTCACAATTTAGAACAAAAATCTCAGACATGCAAGAAGAAATAACACACATGCAACAAGTATTTTTATCTAGGGAAAGCAATTTGTTAGGAACCCCAATGCATGTTTGAATTAATCAAATGGATTAAAATTTCTTTTCTCAATTGAGCACAACCTACAAGTGCATAACCTATCTCTCTACTCATTGAAGGCTCTGACCTAGACTTATTCAAATTTTTCCTCTGATTGAGCTCCTATTTCCTTGCACTATTCCTTGAGGAATTATGCTCCTTTTATTTAGGAAATTCCTCAAATTGAATTGTGAAATTCCTTACGCTGATCATCTGACTTCATGAAACACCTATATACGCAAGACTAGTCTACAAATGATGTTACAATGCCTTGGAATCTGTGTCAAGTCCATGTAACTCGAATTGTCTGCATGCACTAGCTATTTTGAGTTGATTGATGAGTTAACTAGATGATCATTGAGTTTCACTGAAGTCTCACTGCCCAACTTAACCCTCCACTAGTTCCTCCAATAGTTGGAACTAGTTTAACTGAAAACAACCTTAGGTAAATGACCTTGATTGCTACAAATGAGCAACCACACATGCTTAAATGAACCCCAACTCCTCCAACTCGAATTTACTGAGTAATCTGGGTGACACAAGCCATGTCACACCATTTAACATGATCCAAGTTGTTTGCTGATGTGGAAATTTGAATTTTATCAATTTATTCAAGGCAAAAATCAAATTGAGAATTTCTTGCTGCATTTTTCAACATAAATAATCTAGTCATTTAAGAATGAAAATCTTGGGGACTATTCTACATAAGTTTTTATCCATACATTGACTAATTTTATGTTAGAGGAAGTGATTTTGCTAAGATGGATCATCATGATCCTATAAGAGTCATCATCTTGGAAGACTCTTAGAAGAAGCAATATGATAAAATTAGTATGTATTCCATATTGTATGGAAACAATACTCGTAAAAGGATGAAGGAATGCAGTTGGTAAAGTTGCAGGCTGATTATTGAATACATGTAGCTAGATGATTGTGAAAGATTAATAATGCATGTTTGAAATAACTTTTGGGTTGGATTCATATAATGTTGGAATATGATGTGATGGATGGTGGATGATATCCATAAAGTTCTGTAAATGGGGTAATTTTTGGTGCAGTATGGAAGGAAGTGTTATACCACCATTCAGCTAGAGGTAACCACTAGACCCATTGTGTTTGTTTATCTGATACAAAGAAATGAA
Source organism: Pinus taeda (assembly GCA_000404065.3). Lineage (NCBI taxonomy): Eukaryota > Viridiplantae > Streptophyta > Pinopsida > Pinales > Pinaceae > Pinus > Pinus taeda. Next base: position 28,123 of record APFE030109074.1, on the reverse strand, counting down.
GATATCCTTCCAAATATTTCTTCACTATATTAGTTTTCCCTTCAGATTGAGGATGATAACACAAACTATGAGCTAGTTGAGTACCAAGACAAGAAAAATAATTCAATCCAAAAATTTCCAGTGAAAATGGGATCTCTATCACCTATAATAATATCTGGTTTTCCATGTAGATTTTGAATTGTTACCATAAATTCAATAGTAATTGTACTATCTTTAAAAGGATGAGATAATGCACAAAAGTGTGCATACTTGGTAAGCCTATCAACTACCACCATGATGACACTCTTTCCTTTAGACGGGTGTAGAAATTTTGAATAATATAACATTTATTCATAGAGATTATCCTGATTATACACTATTTGAGGAATGCATGCATAATACATAACCTCCTCTACCATTGATCATCAATTTGCGAAATTAAAAAAAATCGCATGCGCACATTGAAACATCAATCACACATATCAACACAGTATATACTGGGGAAAGCATACAGTTGAAAACCCCCAACTATCTATATATTATAATGATAGAGAACATGTAACAATACATAGTATAATACTCATCACAAGTACTCAGTACTATTTCCACCTGCTACACACAAACTAGCTCAGATCTGAACAAGCCACGGGTTCAAATCTCCTCCATTGTTTGCCTACCTCTACTGCGCAATCCAAGTTGAGAATAGATCTGATCTAAGTTTGAATTCCCTTGGTTTGTACTGCGTAATCCTCATTGGCAATCTCAATCAATGACTGTGCAAATCTCATGCACAACTATAGTCACAACTGATAGTAGTCTCACCCTTTCACCCACCTCCACTGAACTGTCCATGCAATGAGTTAACTGATGTATTCTTTAGTTGATTTATGAGTTAATAATTAGTGAATTAATTAATAATTAATTCACACCACTCATCACTAGTGTATTTGTCAGTTAAACTAAATACAACTAGTTCAACTAAGTCAAATTGAACAGAACTCCATCAACTCCTCAAACAACTCCACCAAACTCAATCACTTGAGTTCTAACTGAATTCCATCATGCAATAGCTCAACTAACCCATAGGAAAAGCGTATTTCCTTCTGGCAGTTGCATGTGCCACATCCGTAGCTAGAACTGAAGTGCTACAAGAGGATAAGATAATGTTTATAGTCCAAATATTATTAAGAGCTAATAATATTCGACTGTTCTATTTTTGACTGGCAGTCTAAAAATAGACTTCGCCCATATGTCTAAAAATAGGCATAGTCTAAAAATAGTCTTTGTGCCAAAAATAGCCTGCAGGCCCACTTAGTGAAGGCGACTTCTTTTCACTAAGCTCCATCATCTTGTTGCATTTTCAACACTCCCTCTCAACAAGATATGGATTATCTGCAACCCCTATCCTACCTTTGTGGTATTCGAATTTGCTCCTGGTGAGCGCCTTCGTCAAGATATCAACATCCTGATCCTCTGTGGGAATGTATGAAAGTAACATGATTCTCTGCTGCACACAATCTCTGATATGATGGTACCTGATGTCGATGTGCTTGGATCTATCATGAAATATTGGATTAATAGAGAGTTTAATGCAACTCTAGTTATCACAATAAATCACAGTAGGCTCCAAGTGTGACTCGAACAACCCGACCAGGATCTTCCTCATCCATATAACCTCGCATGCAGCCAAACTTGATGCCATATACTCGGCCTCTGCTGAACTGAGTGCCACGGATCTCTACTTCCTGCTGTACCAAGAAACTGCTGTCGACCTGATACTGAAGATCCCTCCAGATGTGCTCTTTCTGTCCGTTCGGCTCCCTGCCCAATCTGCATCTGTGAAGCCACATAGCCTCACCTTATCCTCCTGTCTGTACCACAATCCATATCCTGATGTGCCTCTGAGATAGCGCAATACATGCTTGATTGCCTTCCAGAAGAGCTTGGTTGGCTTAACCATAGCTTGTGAAAGCTGGTTAACAGCATAGCATATATCGGGTGATGTATTGACCAGATACATAAGCGACCCCACCAAGTGTCGGTAAATAGTGGCATCCACTCCCTTTGCTGAAGTAGCAGCCTCCTTCCTCCAACCTCCAGGAAGAGGAGTATCAACAGGCTTGCAGCCATGCATGTTGAACTTCTCCAGTATCTCCCGGGCATACTTACCCTGACAAAGAAATAGTCCATCACTGCGCTGCCACACTTTGTAGATCCATCTCGAACCCACCACTGATTTCCCCTCCGGTCTTGGGACAATCTCCCATGCACTGTTTCTGACAATCGATCATACTCTTCCACCATGGCATCTACCATGCGGGATCCTCCACAGCTTCCTCGAAAGAGGATGGCTCAGTCACGACACATTTGCTCACAAGAGCCATGTATCCAGTGTACCGATCAGGTGACTGTCTCTATTGCGCTGTGCTGTAGGTGGTCCTACAACCTTTTATGCATCTTGAGCCAGTCGCTCAGCTTCTTTAGTGAGCTTTCGCCCTATGATGGTTTGCGCTGAATGAGTGGTCTCTTCCACTCCATGAACTTCATCTTGTGGTTGGCGATCCACATCCTGAAGCTCATCCTTAGGAACTAATAGCTCCTCATCTGCATGCAAGTGTGGCTCCCTCTCAAGTGAACACTTCATGGCTTTCTCCTCCTGAAATTTGATATCCCGTTGCACAACAGTCTTGCGACTATCTGGCAAATACACACGATAGTTGTGGGGTGTATCAGTGTACCCCACAAATATCCCAACCTCTGTGGTCGACTCCAGCTTCTTCCTAGAAACCTTCGTCACATGCATGTAAACATGAGAACCAAAAATCCTCAAATGGGAAATATTAGGCCTGTTACTAGAATAAGCCTCCTCGGGTGTACTCATGCCAAGTATCTTGTGAGGACAACGGTTCTGCACATATACTGTAGTATTGCATGCCTGCGCCCACAAGTGAAGGGGTAGGCCCTGATCATGCAACATCGCCCGTGCAACACCCACAATCGTTCTGCTCTTCCGCTCAACAACCTCGTTCTGTTGTGGGTTATGGGGAGTTATGAGCTCTCTTCGAATCCCTTCTACGCTGCAGAAGTCCTTGAACTCTCCAGAGATGAATTCACCACCATTGTCGCTCCTAAGATCCTTCACCTTGTTCCCCGATTCCTTCTTGACTAGTGCTTTGAACTCACAGAACTTTGAGTATGTCTCGCTCTTCTTCTACATGAAGAAGATCCAACACTTTCGAGAGAAATCATCAACAAAGATCACATAGTACTTGTGCTTTGCTATCGAAGCTACTGAGAAAGGTCCACACACGTCTGTGTGAATTCTCTCAAGGATCGTCGTGGTGCGACTATCCTTCTTGTGAAAGGTGGCTTTCACAAATTTTCCCAAAGTACACCCCTTACACTGATCTGACTATGCAAGAGTGCCTTTAGGAAGCCAAGTAAAAATCTGTTGCAGTATCTTCAAAGCTCCATGGTGAAGGTGTTCCAATCTCCAGTGCCATAGCTCGCCATCATCTCGGCTCACCACTCCTTCTGCGTTGCATGCCATTGCTGCGCATCCATCTACATGCAATTGACAAAGGTTCTTGACTCGAACCCCTATCTTCTGGGTTTCTCCAGTAGTCTTACCGGGTAGGAAAGCCTTTCCCTTGCTGAAAACAACATCATATCCCTTGTCTTCTAACATTGCCACATAGATAAGATTCTTCTTCAATCCTGGAACATGCATAACTTCCTTCAATATGAAGGGTTTACCAGACTCCCTCTCAAAGGAAATGGTACCGATACCAGTCGCACTATATCTACCATCATCACCCATCTCAATGTGCACTCCAAGATCTTTCTCATCCAGATCAGAAAACAAATCTCAATCTCCTATTATGTGAAAAGACGCACCACTGTCCAAGAACCATATCTATCCCATCACACTTGATACCAAGCATTTGATCAGCAAAAAATCTAGCTCAAACTACGAGGCTAAGGCCTCTCCCGCTGCAGATCCAGCAGCTTGCTTATTTTTCTTCTTCTACGGACAATTTGTGGCATAATGTCTGTGTTGGTGACAGTGAAAGCACTTCACCTTGGACATGTCCTGCTTCTTTCCTTTCACACCGGAATGAGAAGCTTTCTTGTTCTTCCCCTTCTTTGCTTTGGCAGCCAAAGCATAATTTTCTTCATCAGATGCCTTTGATGAAGATCCGTCCCTGGTATTCCGCCTGATCTCCTCTTGCACAAGATCAGACCAAAGTCTCTCCCATCCTAGAAATTTCTCCCGACCATTGACAAAGTCATGATAGGAATGCCAACTCTTCGGAAGACCAAGGAGAGCCAAGCTCACCAAGTCCTCATCATCGACAGTCACCCCCATACTTCCCAGCTCATCCTGGCATTGGGTGAACTTTGTGAGATACTTGGGCATACTGTCTCCATTCTCACACTTAATGTTTCTAAGTTTATCCTTGAGCGCCAACTTCCTCTGGTTGATCTTGCTTTGGAATAAATCTGTCAACGCTTTCCACATCAAGTATGGAGAAGCCTTTCCATGCACGATGGATACAATGTGATCCTTCACGCCCTCCAACAGAATCCTTCGATACTTTGCTATCTTCTTTTGCCAAGCCTTAACTTGAGCAGCATCAATAGGCTTTGGGACTTCAGCATCTATGAACTCCTTCAACCCATTGTCATCTAACACCGCCTCCATCTTGTCTTTCCATGCAATATAATTCAAGCTGCCTTCAAGGGCATACTCCAATTACAATCCGTTGAAAGACATTTCAAATTCGACACCAAGAAAACACTGCTGCAAATTCGAATTCCACCAGCTCAAAACTCAACCGCTTCTGATCTAAAAGTCGTGAGGACAAAGTATTTCTTGTACAGAGATTGAATGTATGGGCATTTACTGGATATCTCACCTTGCAAAAGAAGGATGAATCCAGAGGCTACCTGGCTCGATTACAGACTCTGCCTGAGGAAATAAAATGTAATCAGTTTCTGAATAATAGATCTGATGATCAACTTAGCTCTGATACCATGTAGAAATTTTGAATAATATAACACTTATTCACAAATATTATCCTGATTATACACTATTTTCGAAATGCATGCATAATACATAATCTCCTCTACCATTGATCATCAATTTGCGGAATTAAAAACAATCGCATACGCACATTGAAACATCAATCACACATATCAACACAGTATGTACTGGGGAAAGCATACAGCTGGAAACCCCCAACTATATGTATATTATAATCATAGAGAACATGTAACAATACATAGTACAATACTCATCACAATTACTCAGTACTATCTCCACCTGCTACACACAAACTAGCTCAGATCTGAACAAGCCACGGGTTCAAATCTCCTCCACTGTTTGCCTGCTTCTATTGCGCAATCCAAGTTGAGAATAGATCTGATCCAAGTTCGAATTCCCTTGGTTTGTACTGCACAATCCTCATTGGCAATCTCAATCAATGATTGTGCAAATCTCATGCACAACTATAGTCACAACTGATAGTAGTCTCACTCTTTCACCCACCTCTAACACTTGTCTTCACTGAACTGTCCATGCACTGAGTTAACTGATGTATTCTTTAGTTGATTTATGAGTTAATAATTAGTGAATTAATTAATAATTAATTCACACCACTCATCACTAGTGTATTTGTCAGTTAGACTAAATACAACTAGTTCAACTAAGTCAAACTGAACACAACTCCATCAACTCCTCAATCAACTCCACCAAACTCAATCACTTGAGTTCTAACTGAAGTCCATCATGCAATAGCTCAACTAACCCATAGAAAAAGCATATTTCCTTCTGGCAGTTGCATGTGCCACATCCGTAGCTTGAGCTGAAGTGCTGCAAGAGGATAAGATAATGTTTATAGTCCAAATATTATTAAGAGCTAATAATATTCGACTGTTCTATTTTTTGACTGGCAGTCTAAAATAGACTCCGCCCATATGTCTAAAAATAGAGGTCCATCTATTTTTACCAACATGACCAATCATCCATAAATAGCATCTTGCAACTCATAGACCATGATCCATATGTCTAAAAATAGACTTTGCGCCAAAAATATCCTGCGGGCCCACTTAGTGAAGGCGACTTCTTTTCACTAAGCTCCAGCATCTTATTGCATTTTCAACATTAGGTAAACCTATGATAAAATCCATTGATACCTTCTCCTAACATTAACTTGTAATGGCTAAAGGTTGTAACATACCCGCGGTTTTAATTGTCTCATCTTTATTTTGTTGGGAAACCAAACATTCTGCCACAAACTTTTGAATTTCAAATTTAAGGTCATCCCAAAAAATTCCTTCTTAACCATGTGGTAAGTTTTCAAAAATCTCAAGTGCCCTCCTAGGGGGGGAGGTGTGTGCAATTCCAGAAGAATATTTTTCTCGAGTTGGGAATTATTACAAAGATATAAGCGATCTTTGTAACACAATGAATCCCTTTTCTAGCTAATGTATAAGATGTATTAGGATCTTGCTACAACTTTTGAATGAGTTCTCACACCTCTTTGTCATTCTTCCATTCATCCCTTGCTTCAGTTATCAAATCAGGTTGGATAATAGAAATGTCACAAAGCAATGCTTTCACATCCTCATTCTTTTTTGAGAGTGCATCTACAACAACAATTTTCTTCCCCTTTTTGTAAATTATTTCAAAGTCATAACCCAACATCTTTGTGACCCATTTTTGCTACTCTTTTGAAGATTTTCTTTGTTCCAAAAACTATTTAAGACTATCATAATATGTTTTTACCTTGAAGTGTCTTCCCATTAGGTAAGGTCTCCATTGCTTTAGTGCATGTAGTATTGCCAAAATTTCCTTCTCATAAATAGGCTTGTGTGAATACTTTCCTTTGATTGGACGACTTTCAAAAGCAATGGGTATTCCTTCTTGCATTAAAACAACCCAAGTCCATTTCCTAAAGCATCACATTCCACAATAAAGATTTTTGTGAAGTCAAATGTATCTAAGACTATTGCTTGGAAAATTGCATCTTTAAGATGTTCAAAGGCCTTAGTCACTTCTGGAGTCCAAGAAAATGCATCTTTCTTTAGTAGTGTTGTTAGAGGTACTGCTATTCTCTCATAATTCTTAAAAAACTTGCGATAATACCTTGTCAACCTAAGAAATCCTCGAAGATGCTTTATGGTTGTCGGGGTTTTAAATTCCTTAATGGATTTAATTTTGTTAAGGTCTGCCGTAACACCCTCATGAGATATAATATGACCCAAATATTCCACCTCCTGTACTCCAAAGAAATATTTGGAGGCTTTTTCATATAATTTTTTGTCCTCCAATAATTTGAGCACCCTATCAACATGTTGAACATAATCATTCCAAGACTTGCCGTAGATTAGTATATCATCAAAAAATACTAACACAAATTTTCTAAGGGTTTGAAAATAGAATTCATCAAACCTTAAAATGTCAAAGGTGCATTAGTAAGGCTAAAAGGCATGAAAAAAATTTCATAACGACCTTAATGCATTCTGAATATTGTTTTCAAAATGTCTTCTATCTTCATTCTAATTTTATGATACCTTGAATGAAGATCTAGCTTGGTGAAGTAAATTGCTCCATGTAATTCATCCAACAATTCATCAATGACAATAATGGGAAATTTATATTTAATAGTGAGCTTGTTGAACTCCCTATAATCTGGACATATATGCCATGATCCATTCTTCTTATGCACCAATACTACTGGAGCAGAGCAATGACTTTGACTAGGTTGAATTATACCAACCTCTAGCATTTCTACAACCATACATTCATTTGTACTCTTTTGGGCATAGTGATATCTTTAAGGTATGATGTTTGGAGGAACACTTCCTGGAATCAAATGAATAGAATGATCATGATCATGGATAGGTGGGAGGCCTTTGGGAGTCTCAAACACCTTGGAGTGATTGTCCAAGACTTTTGGGAGATATGGAGAAATAGATGATTTTGATGTTTGAACCTCTAGCGAGCATAATTGTGTAATTATGCCTCGTTTTTTATTTATTCAAAATATTTTTCATGCCATTAGAGATAAATATCTTTCCCGATTTCCCTGTGATACCCCTTAATTCAACTTCCTTTCCTTCCCAAAAAAATTTAAGAAAAGTGATTGAAAATTAAAAGCTATTGTCCCCAAAGATTGTAACCATTGGACTCCTAGTACAACATCAATGCCACCCATTGGAATGGAAATCATTGAACTATTCAATACATATTCCCTCATGGTTAGCTTGATATTATGGCACTTTCTAGAGTAATTTATAGTTCCTCCATTTGCAACCATCACTTGAAACTCGAGTACTGGATATAGGTAGCAATTCAATTCTTTCGCTATCTTACAATGAATAGAATTATGAGTAATACCTGAATCAATCATCACTATTACCTTTTTATTCTTGATATATCCTTCTATATTGAGAGTTTGAGGAGTGGTAATCCCTACCAATGCATTGCAATATATGGTCATATTCATTTCTTCTTTCTCTGGGGTTGGTTCCTGGTGTATATCCTCCTCTTTTGACATTTCTTGTTCCTTTTCTTTCTCTCTTCACAATCTATGTAGAATAATTTCTTCTCATCACACTTATGACCTTTAGTGTATTTTATATCACAACTGTAACGAATCCCTTATGCTATTTTTTCCTCCAATTGTTGTGGTGTCGAGCTTGTAGGTTGTGGAAGGCTAGGAGTAGCAATACTTCCATCTTTATGGTTGTGAGTGGTAGACTTCCTTCTTTCCATAATTTTGCTTTCAAATTTTCTTCCCACCTTGAATGCCTTCTCCAATGGATCAGGTTCCTAAAGGTGAACATCATGTTGGATGTTATCCTTCAAAGTCCCTATGAATATATCAATCATATGTTCTTCTAGAATATTAGTTACCCTAATATTCAATTTTTGGAAGTCCTTAATGTGCTCTGCCATTGAACCCTTTTGTTTGAGGTTTATCAACTTGCTAAAGAAGGTGTTGCTCTTTGTATCCTCATAATGTGCTATCATTTCCTCCATAAAAATTGACCAAGTGACAAGTGGTTTATGAGAAAAAACCCATCGATACCATACAAATTGCTTGGGTTCTAAATATAAAGATGCAATGCGTACCTTTTGTGTGTGTTGCACATCATTTACATCAAAATATATCTCCATTTGTAATATCCATGTTATTGGATCCTTTCCATCAAAATTTCTCATATCTATCTTTAAAATGTGGTGGTTCTTATACCCCACATTGGAGTCTCTAAAATAATAATTCATACTCCTTTTGTCATCATCATGATTTTCATGGATTACCTTGTCACCACTAGGAAGCCTTTCTTGCAACAACTTTGTCAAACCTTGATTTAAACCTTCCATGTCTGCTTTTAAACAATCCATGTCATCTTTGGTTTCTCTTTGTGAGAGTGAAATTTGTTGCACTTGGTCCCATAATTTTGATATATCATGTTGCAATTCTTCCTCTTCATGCATCATAGTAGAGATTTATGAGGTGTTAATGGGTGCATAATTAATTTTTTTTAGAGGAATTTTAGAACCATATACTTATATCTATGCTTCAATATTCCCTTTGAATCACTTCAAACTGATTTTTCAAACAAAAGTTATGAATTTTCTAAAAACATAGACACCTTTTTCTTGCTTTTTTGGAGCTCGATATTGCAATTGTTTTATATATGCTATCTCATATTTCCAAGGTCTAAAATTCGGTCCTCTAGTAGCCCTATGAATCTTCTTTCCAATTACATAAGCCAGATCAATATTGGGTTCTTTAATATATAGTTATGCTTGATCTCCCACGATGACTTGATTATGGACTGGTTCAGTAGAGAGAAGTTGTATTGGATGCCACGTGTCATTTTTTCAACATTCAGACCTAAAATTGCTACATAAAAACTATAGTCTGAAATTTCAGCCACTTTTTACAGAATTCAAATACGATGCTTAAAACAAAAGTTATGACAATTTTCCCTAGGTCACCTATTTGAGATAGAATTCTGGAGCTTGCAAAAACCCTAAATTCCTTGGATCATATATAAGAAAATATAGCAAACCAACATATGAAATTTGTACACGAAGTTCACCAAGATTTTGGTTTCCATTTGGTCGAAATTTTAGCTTGTAAAGATTCATTAGGAAAAAAGTTATAATGAAAATTCCAAGTTGACCTATTTGAAGAAGTGAAACCCTAGAATCCAAAGCTCTGATACTAAATGTTATGCAACCATCTCACAGAAAATATAGATTAATGACTTAAAAATTATCCTCTTCAAGGGGGAAACCTCCTTTATATTACATAAATGAACAAATCTTGGATGATTCAAATGATAAGCCCTCCTTGGTATATATAAGAGTTTAAGGGGTCACAATATAATCAGAACCTACATAACAATAATAATGTAAGGGCACAACAATAACATTAATGGGCTTCTATGGGGTACAACAATAACAACATGGGGGATACATGAGAACAAAAACAACAATAGGGGGATACACTAATAACAATATGGGGAATACACTAGTATTATAGGGACCTAACACAAGATTAAAAAATTGCAATTCAATCAAAAGTATCATTTCAATTAAGGTATTGTAAAACCTAGAATTAGTAGGTACTGGAATGTACAAATTAAATTTCTTCCTAGTGCAAGCAAGTTCATAAAGCTTCCGATGCATTAGATACAAAAGTTTTTTGTTGCATAATATAAAATTATTAATGATTTAATGCTTGTAGTGTTTTTGTTTTGGCATTTATTTGATGGTAAGAACATAAACAAGGTTGTTCTAATTTTTTCCAATGGAAAAATCACAACTTTTTATTAAGTTAGTGTTGTCGCTGCTACAACACCCTCCAAATTTTCACTACATTCAAAGTTTGGAGCCTATCTAACTGTCACATCAAGTGTCGCTTTGGTCGTCAAGTGTAGTTTCAAGTCATCCTACATGTTTCAAATGTTCTTGATCTAAGTGATCCAAGTGGCTCTAGAAACACTTAAAATCAAAGAGGGCTTAGGAAAGACTCAAAATTCTCAGATTTCATCAAAACCATGACTAGAACAGAGAGATCATCGTCTTGATTCCAACGATGCAAACAACACTCTAATCTGAGTTCATATGACCAACTTATTGTAGTTTAAAGTTTGACAAGACAAAAAAAAGGGCCCACACTGTGCCACATGGCATCACAATGAGAAAGTGAGACCCAGAGGCTTACATGGTGAAAAAATGGCCACGCAATCATTAAGACTTACACCCAGTCATTAGCTCCTTATCCATGTAAAAAACAATTTTTTTTTAATTAAAATATCAAATAAAACAAAATATCATAAACATAATTTCATTAAAAAAAATAAGCATATTTAAAAAGTGGTTACTCATACACTATGATTATAAAAAAAATCATATATTTAAATAATTATGGTTATTAAATAACCATATTATAAAAGTGGTTCATATGTTATAACCATATAAAATTAACAATGGATTTCAACGGATTTCAAAAGTAATATCATATGAAAAACAAAAAATGGTAATTCAGATAAACGTGCACGTAATGTTTTTTGGCATAGTGTTGATAATATGCCATTAATATCCAACTGTTCCATTTCAAAACAAACTTTAAGCCAAAGATTCCATCGGGGTATTCAAAGCTATTTTATTTGTTGTTTAAAATAGGTCGGCGGGAGGTCCGAACTCAAGACCCATTGAACCATATTTCCTAATCGAAAAATGCGTAAACAATTGACCGACAGGGTCAACATTAAAATCATTTTCGAAACATTTTTACATAAAGCATACTCACTTCTTTCAATACCTAATATATAAGGAAGTAGAACCCTGACAAACCACTGGAACCATGCAGAGGAACCAAGACGCAACTCGATGGAGCAGAGCCTTGACGCAAGGTATTTTGGAGGAATATTTTAGATTTTTTGGTGTTGATTTTTGACAGTGTTAGAATTATGCCAAATTTATATTCAAATCAACTAAAATTTCATCTGAGTAACATAATTTCAGCGAACCAGCATCAAAGAATCTTTATGGAATTTTAAGGAATCTTTGAGATTTATTGAAGGCCCGAAAATGACAATTTTAGAATTAGATAAACTTTATAATCATTTTTTCTTCCTTTTTCACAAGGAACATGATGGTGTGATCAGTTTCTTCATCTGAGTAGTCAAATTTCAGTCCCCCGCATAAAAGAATCTTTGAGGAATCTTTACGATTCCCAGGGAGCTGAAATTTGACCGAGTCCGAAAGTGATCGAGTTTACAGTCAGATTTCATGATTTTTCAACAGGAATTCAACTGTGCAGTCCATTTCTTTAGTAGAGGTGTGCAGTATTAGGCCATCCCCAGAAGTGGAGGTATAAGATGCACTAATTCCATGTCTTCTTTTGATTTTTGTTGAGATGATGATTTGATATTGAGATCTATGTATACCACTTTGTGATAGGATCCTTGTATGCCACTTTATGCGAGAGTTTCGATATTTTGTCATGTTGAAGGAGAGCTTGTATGAGTGAGAGTTCTTATAGAAGAATGTCTCGTGGAGAGATATGCCACTCTAGTTGAGGGAGGTCTTCCTTGTATTGACAATGATCACATCATGTATACATCATCATCTTACAAAAACTAATGAAGTGACCTCCCCACTCCTGACACCGGGCTCAGAGATGTAACCCAAACTGGGTGAACTATGTTATCAAGTTATGTGTGTTCTTTGATTTGATGGTTGCCTTTATGTTTTATCTTCTTTAAAGTATGCACATGTGCTTTTTCACACTCTTTTAGATGCAATTCTTCTAACATCACATGCGTAAAAGATCTTGGTTAATTCTGGTAGCTGAGATAATCCTAATCATTAAGTGTCGTTGTATTGTTTAGAACATCTCTAGTGCACTTCATGGTCATAACACCTTTCTTTGTTGAAAAACGACACTATTGGTCGTATTCGTACATACTTTGTTCATTGTACTTGGGGAGTGTTTGTAAACTAGAATTTTGATGTGTATTCCCCATTGTTCAAGTCTATCTAGGTCTTACTGATGAGTTAGTAGGTTTCACACTTGATTTCATGTTTAAGGTCATTATGTTCACTCCTTGTTCTATCCCCCAGACTTAGGAAAATTTGGTTGCACAAGTTAACTCATTAAGACTAGGAGTGCAAAAGCGCACTCTGAAGGCTTGATTGGGAATCCTTCATTGTTACAAAGTGCACCTTGTGCCCTTCAACAATGCATAATACACTCGCAAGCATCATTCCCCTTTAAAAAAAATAACTTTCTGGGCAAAGTAGTGGCCTTGGTACTAGACAACGTCGTTCCAAATTTGTTTCTATAGTTAAATGACATCTATGTTGGGCTAAGTGACATATGTGTTAAGAAATTTGGAATATTAATTATGTATTTGAATATTCTATCCAAATGTCTTTTATCAACATTTATTTGGAAGAAAATAGTAATTGTATGAGTTTAAATTTGATTATTAACCCAAAAAAAAGAAAGTAACCTAATATTTTTAAAACTAGAAAGGAGACATTAATTTCATGAGTTTAAATTTGATTATTAACAAGGAAATTAATCTAATATTTTTAAAACTAGAGATATGGAGAAGTGAAAGTTCAAGAACTCATGGTTTGTAGTTACTATCAATTGTTAATGTAATATCTAATCTATCAATTGCTAATGTAATATCTAATCTATGATAGAATATTATCGAAGAACATATAACCTTACATCTTTTTTCAGAACGAAAAAAGATGTATTATATTATATAAGAAATATAATGGTCCCATAAAAGATACATATTCATATGATCGTGAAGATATGAGCCGTATCTGACAAAGAGAAATACAGGTCATCAAGATAAGGCCATTCTTGTTCCTGTATGTAGAAACAAAAGATGCAGAGATATTACCATCAGCGTGTAGATACAAGATCCCCAAAAGACTTTTTGTCAAAATACAACGATAAGAAAATACGCTTTTGAAGAAAAGCATGCCTGAGAAACTGATAAAGCGAAATTAGAAAACTGGAGGTGAGAACTCCTGAATAGTGAAAATATCTTCTTCAGACAGAATCTACACAAACCATAAACCTGGAGATGAAGAGAGACCCTTTTTCGATAAAGAATCTGCCTTCAGATTTTTTGACCTGCTGATATGTTTTATGGAGAAATCATACATATCATCCCAAAGAGACCTGATCCTGTTCATCCAGCCAACGAGATGAGGCATTCAGATATTGTTTTCCTTGAGCACAAAATCCACCGTTACCTTTGAGTCTCCAAAAATCGATACATGCCTGATATCTAGAAAGGAACAAAAATATAACAGACCAGCAAGAGCCATTGCTTCTGCTTTAGAGTTAGATCCCCTTCCTCCATTCCAATGGATACTGAAATGGCAGGATTCATTAATCAGAATATAAACCCCACAGCCACAGATGCCTCTCTGTTCAGCACCATCAAAAAACGTGCATGGGAAAGATGGAGAAACCAGGGGACCTGAAGGGAGAACATCTTCTTTTTCCTTAGGCGCCTTGAAAGGGAGGCTTTCATAAGGCAACATAACCTAAGAGAAAATATCCGTAGGAGAGTATTGGATGCTGTTGAAAATGGAGTTGTTCCTCACCTTCCATATGCTCCATAGACAGATAATGAACAACGGCCTCCAGATCACTTTCTGCTGGCTCCATCAATAAAACGCATCAGATATAGAGGAATGAGACATATGATGAATGTCGAACCAATTCTCCACAGACAGCCAGAGATGCTGGGAGATATGACAATCCAGGAATAAATGCCAGTTTCTTTCCTCATCAGATCTGCACATAGGACAAAGCCCCAGTCCCTGCCAACCCCGCTTTCTCAAATTTTCCCAAGAAAGATTTCTGTTGCGAAACAACAGCCAAGCAAATAAAACCATTTTTTATGGGCATTTGGATTTCCAAAAAGTCGCAGGAAATATAGGACTGAGTTGGGGATCCCTCTTGTCCATTAAAATCTGGTAAACCTCTTTCACTCTGATACCAAGCAGCGACTTTGAATTTTTCCAAATAATATCATCAGATTCCTCCGAGCAAAAGATACCACATGATCTGAGACTCATCCTTATGGGCTCCCATAATATGGCAATAGAGTCCGACATCTGAAGGAGACCGACATCTTTCCATAGAGGGATCGATCCATGCCACACAACAATTAAACTACTCCAAAAAAAGAGACCCTTCCTGTGGAAAAAAATTAATAAAACCTCCGGCACATAAATATCCTCAGCTCCACTCAGAAAAGTATCGTATCCAATCAGAATTTTATTACCTATTTGAAACCGCCATATTAAGTTCTCTAGGAAGAAGCCTTCCATCCTATGCAAACTTTGCCATAGTTGAACCATAAGAGGGACCGATCCTTCTCTCCCTGAACCATAAAGAAAAATCTTTTCCGCCCAGATATTTCTTTTTAATAATCGTGCTCTAGGACCCTACGCCAAAAATACACCTCCAAAGCGATTTACATAAAAGAGCCTTTCCAAAACTGTGAAGGTTCAACAAACCCCAACCTCCCATGCTCTTAGGAGTAGAGATATCTGATAATTTTTTGAGGTGAAATTTTCACCTTTCTGCTCGACCTACCCAGATGAAATTCACTGTAATCTTATCCATTTTTTTAATAACGCTTGCAGGAAGGAAGAACAAGTGGGCCCAAGATACAACTATCTGGTTCAACATAGATTGAGCCAGAATTACTCTGACCGCCAGAGAAAGACATCTAAATTCCCACAATGAAATCTTCTTGTGATATCTATCAATAATCCACTGCCAATCCTTTTTGGAATAGCCATTTGCTTTAAGCTGGAACCCCAAGTATTTAATTCCCTGTTTGATCGAGTGAGACTTTACGCCAAACAGGGCTGATAACCAGTCCACCGCTTCTTGAATGATTTCATTATGATAAAAGATAGATTTTTCCTTGTTTATTTGCAGACCAGAAGCCTTCTGGAAATTTCTGAGGATATCATAAAAACATGTCCATGTAAACCTACATAACATGCCAAATAAGATAATGTCATCAACAAAAAGGTTATGGGAGATAGAGATGTTCCTGCAAATTTTTAAAGGGCGACATCTTTTTTCTACTACAACTTTGTTGATATGGAGGATGAGCGTGTTCATCGCCAGAATGAAAATCAATGGCGATAAGGGACATCCTTGGCGGAGTCCCCTGGCTACCGGGAAAAAGGACGAAGGGATTCCATTAATAATAATAACATAGTTCACCCCTTCTATACAAGCCATGACCCAGTTAATCATATTGGGCCTCAACCTAATCTTAGCAAGCAAACATCTAATAAAACTCTAGTCCAGGCAGTCATATGCCTTACGATGATCAATTTTAAAGATGATATCTTCACTCTTTCTTGAGTGAATGGCAAACAAACCTTCCTGAGTAGAAGCAACCGCGTCCAGAATGTTCCTCCCTCTAAGGAAAGCATGTTGATCTTTAGATATAAACTCAGAAAGAGTTCCTTTGATTCTTTCAACAATAATTTAGAGACTATCTTGAACGAAATGTTACACAAAGAAATTGGCCGATAGTCCTGAAGGGAAACAACATCATTCTTTTTTGGAATCAACGCTATAAGAGTTGATGATATTTTATTGTTTATATTACCAGACTTTCTTGTGGCCTCCATCATTCTTAGCAGATCCCCTTTTATCAGGTCAAAAAAGTGGATTAAGAATTCAATCGTCCAACCGTCTGGACCCGGGCTTTTTTCCATTTTGAAAGATTTCATAGATGCCAAGAGCTCCTCCTGCGAGATCCGCTGAAATTTGTTTTCATTTATTCTTCGTCAAACATCTGGGGAAATAATTCTATGCCCCACAAAATATCCTGTATCCTGCAATTTTCAGATTTCTTGTACTGATTTTCAAAGAATCTAACAACCTCCTTTGTAATATCCCGATGAGCATATAGGAAATCACCATTTTCGTCCTTTAACTTCCATATAGAATTCTTAGACCGTTTGGCACTCGCATATTTATGAAAAAGTTTTGTATTTTTATCTCCCTCCCTAAGCCAGGTCGCCCTACTCTTTAGCCTCCAGCAAGCTTCTTCCTATTCCAGAATCTTTTGCTTTTTCCTCTGCAGCTCCTTTATCTAGCATCTCATCTCGAAAGAGGGCTGTTTAACATTCATGGATACCATAACATTGTCCAACTCTATTTGAATTTCCCGGAGAGACTTTTTGCTCAATTGTCTTTTTTGAAACTGCCATATAACCTTACATCTACGTTAGTTTCATTTGTTAATTTTATATATTCACTCATATAAATGACCGACAAGTAGTCATATAGCCTAGATGCTATAAATTGTTCTCCATTTGTGTAATTAAATCTAAGTATCTACTACTGCAAATTATCACATATCTATCACTAAGACCAAGTAATCAAATCGATTTATTGTATAAAAGGATTGCATATTTACTTTATAACTCAATGCCCATAATCACGAGGAAATTTAAGATTTTGTTGCATCAATCCATTTGAATTGATTTTCTAAATATGGTAAAACTCCTTTGCGATAATAATAATTCCTTTTTGTTTGTTAATATAATTTGTGGAATAGTGCTTATTCCACAACTAACCTTTTCATTTTTAATATTTTTTTGGGTATGAAAACCCATGTTAGATATTTATATCCAAAATTTGAATTTTTCTCTTTAAAAATATATATATATAATAACAATATCACCAACAATAATCACTATATAAAATATAATACATTTGGATTTAAAATCAAAAATCACCACCATTACAAAATCAATAATTTATTTTGAAATTTTAGGTAACCAAATAATTATAATTATGTAAAGATGGTACTCTAAAGGATGTATTGATATTGCAAGAGTATATGTAATCACGAAGTTATAAGGATATATTCTTAAAAGAAAATAGTAATATGATTTAGCATTATAAATAAAATGGAATTATGCTTAATTATTTATATGTTTATTTAGATTTTACACAAATAACAAAACATAAATAACTAGTTATAATTTTATTAAAACTAACAATTTATCTTTAATAAAAATATAACTAGTTATTTATGTTTTGTTATTTGTGTAGAATCTAAATTTTGATTAGAGTGGTTAATGAAGATATACAAGACATTGGAGACTGAGCTCACCACCCTACCATCTCACAAAACATTTAAGAGGGAGTGGTGTGGCCAACCCCTACATGCATATGCATGTGAACGTTCCCTTTCCAATTTATGAATATGGAAAGCTTTCATTGAAGCTTCAAATCCAACTACAATGTGTCATTAGAGTGGTTAATGAAGATATACAAAACATTGGGGACTGAGGTAACCACCCCACTACCTCACAAAACATTTAAGAGGGGGTGGTGTGGCTAGCCCCCCACATGCATATGCATGTGAACACTCCCGTTCCAATTTATGAATATGGAAAGCTTTCATCCAAGCTTGAAATCCAACTATAATGTGTCCTTCTACAATTTAAATGATGTAATTTGTATAGCTAAATGTAAAATACGGTTTAAAAACAAAACAATGTGTTTGAAAAACAATTATAAGTCTTCAAGGTTATCTCAAACATACTATGATAGGTGTTACATTTGGTATTAGAGTATGGTTCAAACATTGACACATTAGAACCAAGGTATTTTTCAAAGCTTCAATATAATGCCTATGTATAATATTATAGTCAATATTATAGTTTGAAAAATTATACATATACAATGTAAGTGAATATTCAATTTAAAAAATAAAATAAAAAATGTAATTTATTATTAAAATAGTAAGTTTTGCAATGTAATTTATTATTTTTCAAATAACATCAATTAATCATGTATATGTAAGAACTAGGTGAATTCTTAACGTAATGAATGAATAATGTTTTAGGAAAAAGTCCAAAAAATGGCTAATTGATGAAATTTCACCCCTAAAAAATTCCCTACTTGGAATCACAGTGATTTTATGCAATGCTTAATTTTAAGATTATATTAATTTGAATTGGTTATTTACTTGTAATAGGTGATATGGATATAAGAAGAAGAGGAATAGGAAGGGGTAGAGATGCTAGAGGACATAGTATGGCACTTCCGCACACTTGCATCCCCACCCAGAGAGGAACAATGTGCTTTAGAGCAAGAACAAATATGTACAAGGGGGTAATCAACATGAAGTGTTTATTTTAGTGAATGTTGGACGCATTGATGAATTTTTTGGAGCATGAAGAAGGGGAAGTGTCTATGCATACAAAAGGATCCCAGAACTCGACTAGAAATCATATGTACAGGGAATTCGAGAAATTCAGATTACCAGAGTTATGGGGATCCACCAACGAGAAATGGGTTGAAGCATGGTAAAAAATATGGCCATGAGTTTCACCTTAAGGGATTACACATCCAAACTTTAGGTAAGGATAGGTGTATTATAACTAAATGGGAGCACACTATTTTGGTGGAATACTCTATTGCCATAGCTATGTGTGGACATCTTAGAGGTTTCCTATAAATTGTTTGAAAAACAGTTGAATGAGCATAAACTGTTGGAATAATTCATAGAAAGAAATTTGAAAGAGTTCAATGCCTTAGTATAGGGAAGAAAATTGGTATTGGAGTATGAGGTGAGATCCATGGAACTACTCAGATATGCCTCGCACCTAAACACAAAGACTCTGAGGGTGAACAAATTCGTGTATGGGTTGAATTATAATTTTCAAGAATAGGTGAGGATCTTAACACGTTTCATATTACATGAGGAATTTCAACGATCTATTATCATAGATAAAGAGATAATGAATATTAGTTAGAATACGCCACCAAGGCCTATAGGTTCAAGAGCATTGAGAGAAAACATGACTCCAACAACTAGTGGGTTTAGCGCATTTCACAAGGGAAGTGTTGAGGACTAGTTTTGCCTAATTTCGATAGCCTTCCTAGACTTTATCTATCCCATTTTGAACTCTCCTTGACCCCTAATTATTATTATTTGAGTTATATCATATATGTTTTGGCCAAAAGGGTGTTATATGCTTGAGGTATGCAAATTAACATAAAAAGTGTCATTTTACCTTAATCTTAAGCATTCCTTAAGTTAGTTGTTTCCTTATTGAATTATCATGCCAACTAATCTAGAAATCTTATGCAGATTTGCTTTGGTTCGAAACAGTCACAAAATTTCCTATAGACAGCTCATGCGGTCATATTTCCTACAGACACTTTGAAATTCCTGCAGAAACGGATTTCCTGCAACCGTTAGCTATGTTCCACTCACTTCCAAATCAAATGAGAACATGGGTTTTGTGGGGAATTTGTCATACATGGATGTTGTCTTATTGGCTGTTTCAAATCCACCATCGAAACTACCCAAATTTGTAGACCTCTTCCCGTTGGCCGCATGAGGGAAACTCCAGCTATGTAACGAATTTTGTCTAATCCATGCTTTCAGTCATGGATTAGACTCAATAGAGCTAATTTTGATAGTTTGTACCCGTATTGATAGCTAATAGCTCAAATTTGTAGTTTTCCTCATTCGAGCCAAATATAGGCTTTTGAACTTGTATAAATGCAATTATGTTTTATATTGTAAGGGGTTGGGTTGGGGTTTGCTGATAGCACATATCAGATTGTACTCAACTTTACTATTTCTAGATTGATATAATACTTTATGTTTTGTCTATTTTACTGAGCAAGCCCTTTTAATTTTGAAGGGGTTGTGAGTGAGGGAGGGCCCCCTTTTCTCACAACTCCCTTAGTTGCAGTGTGTGTGCATTTTAATTCTTTTATGCATTAATAACTTGTTACACAGCTAATGTACTCTTTTTGACATTTCAGCAACAATGTTCCATTGATTGAATGATTAAGTTTTCATGTTAATGTGTTCATTTCATTTAATCAAATATTTGATTTACATTGTTAAACGATATCTTTATTGTTGTAAGTTTTATTTCCTATATTTTCTAATCAACATCAACAATACTAAGAGCTATAGAGGGACGTTTCAATCCACTCCATAGCCTTTTGTCGCCAAATGTTGATGCATAAAAGTGGCATTAGTTCTGTGTAGGATTGACTGGTTTGATTAGTAAGCACTCAAGGTATTAACCCTGCATATATTTGGCACTACACCTCACAAGCTTACCTGCCCTGGGTTGATGTTTTATGTTGAAAAATTATAAGTCTATAATTTGACTCAACATTTTGGTGCCATTTTTGGGAAGGTGCTAAGGGATAATACTGAAAGTGTTTTAGTATTATGTGTATTTTTTGACATTTTCAGGATTGGGAGAGTTGAAGTGGTAAGACGAAGGGAAAAACCGTGTCATAAATTCACCAAAGCCATGTCCTGATTGCTTGGTAAGTAGTTTTATTTGAATTTCTTTACATAATAGATGATATGGTCCAATATTTATAAATGTCTTTTGTGGTGGTGTGAGCACCACTTCATTTACTAATAAAGAAGCAAGGAAAAATAAGTCTGCAAGAAACAAGGCAAAAAGGGAAGAAGGGTCTGAACAAGAGGTCTGTGGTCTTGAAAGGAGGCCACAACATATTCCTACTTCCATAGTAGAATCTTCTGCAAGAAACTATTTTGTTGCTTCACATTTAGAACCTCCCCTTACAAGGATGACAACATCTCTGCTTAGTGGTCAGCCTGAAAAGGAATTCCTTGTTAATCTTATTCAAGAAACAGATTTCAAACACTGATTCCACCGAATCTGTTGTTTACAAAGTTCATACTCCTTTTTGGTCCAATATGGCTCATGACAAAGGAATTGGTAATATAGATGGAGGCTATGATGAGAAGGAAGAGGAATTGGTCACATTTGAATTCCCTATTAGGGAGGCTGGTGGAGAAACTGAAATGAAGAATATTCCTCTTTAGGAGTTTCCAGCGAATATTCTGATGCCTTTTTGTTCGAGTTTGACATGTTATACAAGAGCTATGACTATTATTTCAATGATTAGAAGCTGAAGTTGTTTCCTGCAACATTGAAGGATGTAACTCTCAGGTGGTTTATGGGGTTGAAATCAAACTCCATTACAATCTCGAATGACATGAAAAAGGTATTCTTGAAGAAATATCAAGATTATTGCAAAACTAGGGACCTTAGGGAATAAATCTTTGGCATGACTCATAAGTAAGGGTAGAGTCTCGAGGATTTGGTGGAAATATTTCAGTACAATCTACAGAGATCCAAGATGAATCGACTAAGCAAGTACACCAAGAGAACAAATTTTCTCAGGGAAATCATACCATAATATTTGGAGATTTTGAACTTAATCGGAGGAGGTGACATATCAATGTTAATTTATGATGAGGTGTGTGAGTTGTGTTGATGATATTCAAGAGGAAATTCTAAATTTGGAGGAGGAACAAGAGATAATTCTTCCAGGCTTGTCAAGTCTGTTGTTGGAGCTGGAGTAACCAGAGCTGAAATGGGTAATCTATTTGAAAATTTGAAAATTGATATTCTTAGCACTTTATCTTCACAATTAGATGTTTTCTAGGCTAAGAATAAACAAGAGAAACAAGAGGAGTTGGAGAAAGCTCTGGCCATGTTTTGCTTGAAATGTAGGAAGACGCATGCCTTGAGGGAATGTCCTACAGATAGTATAGAGGTATGCCGAATCTGTGAAGCCGAGCATTCCACTCATCAATGCCCTTCACTTCTTGAGATTAAAGCAGCGTATCTAGCAGATCAGGGAGTTGTCAATGCACTTTATGTAATGACACCTCAAAGACCATGGCAACCACGTCCTACAGGTATGTCTCAATCGCATTTTCAAGTTCCTTACACTCAGAATCGGATGTGGAATATTCTAATGCCCTGGAAGCCTTGGCCTTCACAACAACCTTGGAAGGGGAACTTTTCTTATCATACTACACAAAATTTCCCTCTCAGAACTTTTATCCACTGGAGCAAATGATTCAACCTCAATAAGAGCAACTTCAGTTGCCTGCCCCACCAAATCAACCTTGTCCCATACAACTTCCTGCTCAGTCAGTGTCTAACCTCAATAATAAAACCATCCAATCTGCTTACAACATTGGATTGGTCGCTTATCCCACTTTTCCTACCTACTATATTGCACCACAACCATTGTAGGAAATTTCTGTTCCTGTGTTAGAGGAATTTCTTGTAACACAACCCGGAAGGATTAAAGAGATTGTAGAGGAAGATACTCTGGAAATGCCTGAAGTTGAAACCACACTTGAACCAACATAACAACCTACTTCAAGGCCACAAGAACCTTCCTCATACCATATGGTCCAACCTCCTTTTCTAGAGAGGTTGGAAATGAAATTAAAATAACCTGAGTTTGATCTTGTGTATGAACTAAGAAATGTGTGCATTAAGATCCCGTTATTGCAAGCAATTAAGGATATCTTAATTTATTCCAAAACAATGAGGGAGCTATGTACCAAGAATCCAAGAAGACAAAAGGGAGAACTCTCTAGAATTCAAGTAGGTGGAAAGCTTGCAAGTTTAATGTCTATCGATTTGTTACTGAAAAATATGCAGACCCCAGAATCCCTGTGGTTACCACCTTTATCAATGGACATACCATTAAGAACAATTTAATTGATTTAGTTGTAGCCATTAATGTGATGACTATGGAGACTTGATATCATATAGGATCCTTTGACTTATTACCTACTCTCACCATGTTAGAACTAGGAAGACAGGTCTAAGGTAGAGCTAGAGGGGGTATTAGACGACATTGTCATCTCATTAGATTTTTGGGAGTACCTTGTAGACTTTTATGTTCTTCAACCCAAAATCAAATTGAGAGGGCATCCTTTGATCTTGGGGAGGCCGTGGTTATCCAGGGAAGATGCCTACATAGGGTGTAGGTCTGGAAACATGACCATCACTCATGGAGCTGAAACAAAGAACATTAATTTGTATCCCCCTGCTCAACCTCTCTTAAGATCAAAAAATACACATTGGGTTGAAGAAGAGGAGCATGATTCAGAATGTACCTGACCAATTTTGACAATAGCCCAAGCTATGATCCTTAAAGAAAATTCAAAAGAAAATTTGATAAATTGTTGTATTTCTAATTTTGATTTTCCACAGCAATTAGAAGGGAAGCCTATAATTTGGATATCATTACTAATCTGTAGGGTTTTCATGAACATAGTACAACAGTCAAACTACATTCAACCCTCTTATCTGCATTTCCTGCATAGTCCGTGACTAAATGGGGGAGTAAGGTAGTTGAAATTTTTCATGAAAAACCTTTAAACAGTAATTCTGCCTTAACCCTCGAACAAGAAAAATAATTAACTCAAGCATTGAAATACTTTTCAGACACATTTTCTTGGGAATATACAGATATGAGAGGCATTCACTCGGACACATGCATTCACCATATCTATATAGAAGAAAATGCTAGGCCTGTGAGACATCCACAAAGGAGGATGAACCCCCCTTTAAGGGAAATTGTGAAAGATGAATTATAGAAATGATTAAATGTAGGGTTCATCTATCCTATCTCAGATAGCCAGTGGGTATCTCCATTGGTTATTGTCCCCAAAAATAATGTTAAATTGAGAGTGTGATTACGCTGTAAGGCGTTTCCCTCTGAGATCAATTCCCCTCTCTGTCTACCTGTCATCTTGTAAACCACAGGATTATGTGTTAGACGATTGCAACAATTTCAGCCGTTGATTAAAGGGTTGCCCAAACGGTTTGGCGTTTCATTTGGCACGAACGGTTATGGGATGAGAATGTATCAGGTTTTTAACAGACTCCTCTTCATTTTCTGATTCCTCTGACGGAACCTGCATATCTCCCATATTCAATGTCGCTGAATCCGCGTCCACCGGAAGCTCCGCCTCGGATCCTACGCTCACAGTAACGCACAATAGAATGCGTAAGCGTCGTGGACAGAAGATTAATAATGCAGGCGAGCCTGGCGAAGTGGAGTCTGCCGTGTGTAATGGAGATGTGTAATGGTAGTTTAGAAAGGCCACACGATTCGTGAAAAGGCACCACAATATCTACAGGTTTTATGTTTATGAAATGCTTCAGCGTTCCATCAACGCCATTGGAATTGGCCATAGATTATATTTTGCATGATTTTGAGATGGCAGGTATGCAAGTTTCCATAATCTTCATTTTGGTATATTTACACACACATTGCAATCGTGATTGGTCACGGATTATTAATTACTAATGTTGATACAGAAGTAGAGCCCATCCCGACTTTCACCGAATTTGGGGACAAGGAATTCATGGTTGCTGATGATAGAGGCTACGAACACATCGTCTGTAAATTGTCTACATAATTTCTTCAATATTCTGGCAGCGGACATGTGGTGGATGACCGACTAAAATTGAACAAGGTGCAAGCTTAGTGGATTAATGCATAAAGGATAGACAGATCATCGAATTTTCACGTTACAGACTGTCGAGCAAAGCAATATTCTAACGGATTAGTACCTTTGATGTTGCAGGTGGTGACAGAAATACAATATACGAACCATGGTGCTACGGTTAATACAGAAGATGGGTCACTTTACATGGCCAAATATGTTATTTCGTCTGTTAGCCTCGGAGTCCTTCAAAGTGATCTCATCAAGTTCAACCCTCCTCTCCCGGTAAACACAGATCGCCTACCCAATTCTCTTGACGATTTTCTTTAATGTACAATTCTGTAATATTGTACACTATTGTTGACCAATAATGGATTTCATACCATTGGTGTGCAGTGTTGGAAAAGAAAAACTTTCTTCAACTGCGATATCAGAACTTACGCGAAGATATTCCTGAAATTTCCCACTAAGTTCTGGCCCACTGGGGATGGTACAGAATTCTTCCTTTATGCTCACCCAAAGCGTGGATATTATACGTTCTGGCAGGTGGGTATTATGGCCAAATAGCTTTCCTATTCAGAAAACGCGTTCACAACATAATAATATTATTGCGATTATTGATGGAATTGTTATTATGCTGTAGCACATGGAAAACGCATATCCAGGATCGAACATCTTGGTTGTAACAGTCACATACGAGGAATCGAAGCGGGTAGAGGCACAGAGCGATGAGGAGACAAAAGCAGAAGCAATGGGGGTGCTCAGAAAAATGTTCGGCGATGACATTCCCGAAGCAGAGCAAATTCTGGTTCCAAAATGGTGGAGTAACCGGTTTCAGAGAGGGAGCTACAGTAATTATCCCATTTTGGTGGACAAGAAGCATTTCCGCGACATAAGGGTAAGGCTAAAATATATATATACCAAGAACAATAAGGTTCTTTAATAATTCTTCTGAAGATATGTATGAAATTGAAATGCATAAAATGTGGTTTGAGTGCAGGCACCGGTGGGTCTGGTTTACTTCACAGGAGAACACACGAGCGAGAAATTCAATGGATATGTACATGGTGGCCACCTTTTAGGTCTGTGCTGCTTTTGGTAGTTAACAAGCATATCATAGTGTCATATATTTGATTTGATTCTACAGGCATCTTCATTGCAGCTGCCTTCATATTTTTTCTAATAATTTGGTCCATGGATGTGCAGGCATAGACACAGCAAATATGGCGGTAGAAAGCATGAAGAAGAAAAAACAGCAACAGTTGCTCCACGAGGAAAATGGCTTTCATTCATGGTGCCATAGAAATCAGTTACAGGACCAATTGCAAGCGTGTGCTGAGTTGACATACTAATTTGTGTTAAAATCCCACATGTGTTGTGGGAGTTTATATTTATTTCTTGATGTGAACATTCTTTTATAATTACACGTTAATGTGGTGCCAATGTTACCACTATATCATGGGTTCCATACGTGAAAGAGAAATAAAAATTGATTTACCTTAAAATAAATATGTACTTAAAAACAAAATTATTTGAAGACCATTTATTTTTATTTATTTACCTTTTATGCGATGCCGCTTGGGGTACGCAAGAATATATACTTCAAATTTTATATTCAATTCTGGGTTAACAAGAATATTTTATATTCAATTCTGGATTAACAAGAATATGCGATAGACGCTTGGGGTATGCCAGAATATATACTTAAATTTTATATTTAATTCTGGGTTTACAAGAATGTGATTTTGAATATTGGATTTTTTTGTAATTGTGATTTTTTATTGAAATAGCTTGGAGCGTTTTATAGTGTTGATGAATTCAATTGAATTTCCTCCATCACAAGTGTGGAGAGTATTATTGTGTAGATGGGCAGCTTGTAGGTCACGTCAAGACGACTGTTCATAGCTTTGTTTATGCCAACTCAAACGTCCCATTTTCGGCCTCTCTGATCTGCAGTCTAGTTAAACAAAAATCTGTGACCGGGGAAGTAAACCGAAATCTGGGATTGCAGGTTTGATATTTTGGGTGGACTCAGAGATCTCGGAACCCTAAAATCGCATTTTGAAATAACTAGATTGTAGTTTTGCGGTGTTGATACTTTTTCAGCCAAAATACTGTTCGGGAAAATGGTCGGAAAAGCAGATGTTTTAGTTAAGGCACAGTGAGCCTGTGTTTACAAGTTAATTAAAAAAATTGGCGTTTCCAGTGACCTTTCCTGGTATTAGACAAACATAGATCTGTGTTATGAGTCATCAGGGAGTGTGCTTTTTAAAGTTATGGGTTGATTAGGAAGCTTTGGAAGACCTTTGATTATATTTTTGAAATAATAAGATTGCAGTTTGCACTTAATATCGGGTTAAAAGCATGACCACGCAGCCCGTATATATTGGAGTTTATCTACCGTCCATTAATATCATCCATTTTTGGTTAAGAAGTCTAACCAATAAAAGATACAACTTACACAATTTTTTTTCAGCGAACCGAAAGTGGTCGGAAGAGGAATTATGAAATGATTGTTGCTACCATCAATTATAAAAAGATTAGCAACCAGAACTATATTAGAAAAAAATATTAGCCACCAGCCCTATATCATAAGGCAAGGTGATGGAAAAACGGCTACCGGATATCAAGTCTTAAGTTTGGCTCGTAAGTACAGGGACAGGGACTTCAAATAAAAGGTCGAATCGCTGTGATTGAGAATAATTACGATTATGGTTAATGAGGCATAAAAACACATTCTAAATGGTAGTTT
>APFE030109072.1:6949-19144 GCA_000404065.3 Pinus taeda | reverse complement strand
GGGGCCAATAGCATACAAATTCACCATTCCTCCCACAATGAAGGAACATGATGTGTTTTATATATCTTTACTTAAAATACGTATAGATTTTGTTAAACTTATTATTGATTAGACTTTGATACAAATGGAATCTGAAGGAGAATTCTATCCAAAACCACAATGGATACTCAAAAAAGACAACGACCACAGTCCATGTAAGTCAAGGTGTAATGGAAGAACTTTGGACTAGGTTCTGCAACATGGCAACTAGAGGATATCATGTAGAAGGCATACCCATTTTGGTTTTATGTATATGTTTGGTTCTCCAGATAGTAGAACACCGAGGACAAATTTTCTTTAAGGAGGATGGGGATGTAGCATCATTTTTTCCAATTCCAACTTTTCGTAATATAATTGAAAGATGACAATGTTGGAGAGCCAACATGGATAAATTGCTCAACTATTTGATGCAAATATTTTACTATTAGAGTTATAGATTGATAAAGTTGAATCATAGGACAAGTATAGATTGATTATAAATCTTATATGAGGGATTGGGATGTTTCCTATATTCTTTGAAATTAATGTTCATGAGCCCTGATGTTCTAGTTGAACTACCAACTAATAAGAAACTATGATAGGAATGGGGAGAGGAGGTACTGAAATACCCAAAGATGGGTTGTGCACCTTACAATGAATTCCTTGTTGACCCTTTATCCTGAGAAGGGGACCCTAAACCTCTCATACATGAAGTAGTACTCATGAGGAGAAGGAAGCTAGTTTTGTAATTCCAAGATTTTGAGTTTGGAGTATACCACAAAGTCCAATCCTAAAATGTGTTAGATGAGGATACCAAAGAGAGATTCCTCTACTTGAATCTAGTAAAATGAAAAGAAATAAACTATTTCGTTGGGTTTATGCATTTGAAGCACTAGAAGAAGGATTATATTAGGGATTATAGAAAGTGGGAATAAATTTCATTCTATGTTGTGAAATTTGTAGTTTGATAAACCTAAAGTTATTGCCTGCATAGTGGCATTCCTATTTCCTAGCCAATGAAGGAAATTTTCATTCATACTTTATACATTGAAGTACACTCTTTGTTGTTATTCAATAAGTGAATCATCCATTAGACATTGGATATGGTTAGGAGGTGGCTAGTTTTAAGAAATTTGTAGTTTAGTTTAAATTACCTTTGATTTGGTGGAGAGTGGTAATCCCTTATTCGATTTCCAACAATTTTAAGAGGAATAGATAAGTGTATTCCTTTCTCGTAAACGAATTGTAATTTTTTCTCAACACTTCGTATTTAAATATTATTTTGGATTCATTGTGTATGTGTGAAATGGTAGGTAGAGTTTTGTACAATTTTAATGAATATGCATGATGCATGATGAGTGCGTTGAGTAGTTAACATAATTATCCTAAATGTTGAAATGTATTCCTTTATGAATATGAATTTTATGTGAAATGGGATCCTTTCATATATATGAGATCATTATGTGTTTTATGTTCATAAATTGATAGGGTATCCTTGGATGTTCCTGATTGTGATATTTTACATGCCTGTTTGTAATCATTTATAACTTTTTGTGATGTATATGGTGTGTTTCCAAAGGGGAAGGGCTAATAGATTGGTGGTCCTAGTTATTATTAATATTTTCATTAAATAATTGTTCCCTATGGCTTGAAATAAAATTTTTTAGGATGCTTGGATAGGCCAAAGGATCATTCTTCTTGATGTGAGGATTAGAAGGTTTTGTTAATGATGGCACTAGAAAGCAAGAGTAGAGGCCCTGATGAGAAAGGAGAGATTAAAAAACAAATAGAATCTAATATTTAGTTTGGAAAAGTTCACAAAATAAATATTAAGCTAAAGGAAATCATACAAAAAAACTTAAGTGGCTAGGGGATCTTGGGTTTAAGCCTTGGTTTTCACTAAAAATGAAATTTTGTGGGTTGACCCCTATAATTCAAGCTATTAAGAGAATTTTGGGAATGCAACCCTTAGAATGAAACTCTTTGGAAGATTCAAGATGGTATTCCTCATTGATATGTTAGAGTATTCAAAATTTGGGATTTCACTAACGTCGTCCTTAACCCTTGTCAAATGGATTTATGAGAATGTGAAGCGATAGATGGCCATAAGGTGATAGTTGAAATATCAACATATCAAGCCCTCAAGGAAATGGAAGTGAATGATTATGAAAAATCCTTGTTTGGAATGGCCCTAAGAAACAATTGTTAGTCAGAAGCATTTTATGTATTAAGAAGGAGCACAATGTGATGGCACTAAAAATTTGGAACCTCAAAACATTAGACTAACAAGAGTATCAAGTGTTAGGAGAATTTAGGGGTGATGTCTTGATTTGATGACATGGGGATCCCATGTGTATGACATGTGTAACCTACATCTAGTCTTTTTTACATGCCAACCTTGCGAATATGAGTGGCATATGGAACACATCAAAAATGCCACATGGAAGAGGAAATGTCTTCTTATCCAATGTGCTAGGTGGTGATTGATCATTATTGATTGATGTGACATGCCAAGCTATCATATAGACATATCAAGATATCAAAACTTTGGGAGGATTGCATCTTGGAAATAATTATTACCTTGATAATTTGATATGCATCTTAAACATGCCATGTGTGAAAGATTTCATCATTTTCCATGTGGGAAGCTATGATTGGGTGACAAAGTTTTGAGGTCGTGTGTCAAGATGGCCTCATGCCTAGAGACGTATCGATGTTTTGTGAGGGTTTATAGCTATAACGTTTTTGTTGAATATTCAATAAGCCATCTTGAATTTTTCTATTAAAATTCGATGGATTTAACATTGTATTAGTTTATTAGAAAGTTTTCTGAATATTAAGATATTTTTAAGTTGTTTCATCAGTATATCGACATATCAGAATGCTCAAGTTTTGGAAAATGCACAAATCACCAATATGGAAAGGCTTGAGTATAGAATGAAGCCAACAAACTTGGACCTAGCTACATGTCTAGGAATTTCCACGTGGTTGTAAAAATAAAGAAATTGACCTTTAAAAGGGTTAAAGTTCAGAGACTTTATGCCAAGAGCTTAAATTTAGATGAAATTTATATTATGGGAAAGCTCTTGATGAGCCAAAGATGATAGTTGTATCAAATTTGATTTAAGGTTATGAGAGAAATAAGACTTTGACCCCACATTTGTAATTAAACTTTAAGGAGAAGTCTGATTACACTCCACAACCCTAATATTACATTAGGGGGTTAAGTGTGTTACACAAATATTTTGCATCGCTCTATATACATGTCATTCAAACCTTTGAGGTGTGCCACCTTGCTATTCTTTTCCATCCAATGTTTATATGTGGCATCTCATTTAAAAAAATTTAAAATAGGTGGAGAATATTTTATTTCTTCTCTTCATGTACGAGATGCAGTTCAAACCCTAATCTCTTGTGATTATTTCTTTTTATCATATTTTTTTTTCTTGGTAAAGGCTAATTCTATTAAAGGAAAATCAAAATAATGTTACAAAGAAGTTGAAGCATTCAGAAAGAGCATTTGAGAGCATTCAATGTAGCAAAACTGTCCCAGGGATGGGAGAACCAGTTACAGAAAACAAGGAGCCAAACATTGGAACGAGAATACAACGATAATATCATAGGAACCAGAAATTGTCAAGACTAGAAAAAAGAAACAAAGATGCAAACCAAATCCACAGAAGAGCTACAAGCTACTGCCCCACCAGGAAAAAAGAACCAAGCTACCCATCTGTCAAGGGTAAACCAAAACCACCATCAAAAACCGCCTGAACTTTAACCAAAAGAACCACTAGAAAGAAACTGGGAGGACATGACATTGTCTAGGTGGCATCACATTTCCACTTTCTGGTCTGGAAGCTCCTCCACAACCGGGCATGCATTGCGATACCACGTTTCTTCATCCCTAGCCATGTCACCAGCACCACTATCGCCTGGAGGAATTGACAAGGGATGGATGTCGCTGGAGCTACCTGCAATCGCCATCGAGACATAGGCTCCATGAGAGCGGCCACCTGGTGGCTGAGTGTCACCAAGAGAACCACCCTCATCATGCTGCTCACCACGCCCTTCCACCTTGCCTTTATCTACCAAATTCTGCTTAATGCCATGGCTGCCCGCCCTTCTATGACCACCCTGAGAAAGATCAACCAAAGTGCATGTTGTGGCTTGAGGCAGAGCCTCTTCTTCAGAAAAGATAACAGTAGGCTACTATGAAACTTAAAATGAGTAGACTGAAAAGCATTATGCGGCAAAGGCCTGCGGGATGGGCTCAGAGGAGGCGAATTCGTCTGAGATAAGGGCTGAGTAGCAGGGGGCGAGGGTTGATCAACAGAGTGAGCCATCTGAGAATTCCCACGACCACCACGGCTTCCTCCATGGTGGCTTCTCATGCATTCATGGACCATGGTGAGGCCACGAAGAAAAAGCTCAGAAAAATATAAATCTTTAGAGGGGAGACGAGACAGAACCAAGAGAATTCGAGCAAAGTCCAAAGAACAAGCCTGAGAATGGAAAGAGGGAAGTGAAATTCCAACCACAGTAGCCACCGAGAGCGACCCACTCAAGGCAGAAGCCGAGAGGGACCTACAGGGAAATTCTACAAGGGACGGGCAAAGGCAAGAAGACAGGGAGTAAATAATGGGATGGAGAGCCGTATTCACCATGATTATATCAGCAATAGCCTTGCCTCAGACAGAGTGAGAACTTAAGTCAATCTTCAGGTAGAATCGCTCTTTCCTTAAGTGAGCCAACTTGAGCCAGATTTGAGCATGGAGAACAATGCTCTTCTACAACTAGAAGGAACGAGCTCGTGTGCCCTTAATTAATTCCATAAATTGACATTTAATTCACCCGCAACCGGGTGCTCTTCTCCTTCCTATTTCTTTTTATTCTTCACTAGGTTTTGGTATTCGTTGAGTTGGGTTTCAGAGGCTAATATGGAAATTGATCCTGTGTGAAGATCCAATCCACATTCAACTCCAAGGTTAGCAAGTGAGTCAACTACTTTATTTCCTTCCCAGCAGATGTGCTTAAAACTGATCGACCTGTGAGAGGAGAGCCATCATTCAATGAGCTCAATCCTTCTCACCATTCTCCAGGTGTTGCTCACTTTACTTGAGGGAGTTCCTTGCATAATTTTGGAGACCATATTTATGATGATCTGAGAATCGCCTTCTATGATAAGTGGAAAGAATCCATGATTATGCGCTAGAATGAGACCCTGCCAAAGACCTTCCAATTCAGCTGAATTATTGGTATCCCATCCTTTTGATCCTAGGAAGGATAGAAGAGGATCACCCTTATAGTCTCTAAAAATCCCTCCAAAGCCCGAATTACCTAGAATACATTTCGAGGCTCCATCAAAGTTTAGGTGGAGCGTATGCTTGGGAGGGGGGGGGCACTTTTTAGGTGAACAACCCAACAGAGGAATTGTTCCTTTGACAACATGGTCTTGATTCTACTGAAGGTTACAATTAGCCCATAATTTTTTCTCTTGGGGGATAGTAGGAAGGTCTTCCTGATTCTAGGTATGGAGTGAGATGGTTTCCTTGATATTTTGGCAGATTATTTTCCAAAGAATCTCCAAAGGTGCAGAGTGATCCTTGAATATTCTATGATTTCTTTCCTTCTAGATGGTCCACATGAGGAAGCCCAGAATGAGCTTCCATAAGAAATTTAAAATCTTGCTTTGATAAGGATTCTGATCCCAGTTACGAACTGTGGCGATGATGTCTCCATGTATTATCCTTCCTTTTGGCATCAGAAAATGACCTTTTCCTAGAGCATGCAAGTGGTATGCTAGGAGTGCATGAGATGATTTACAGATTCCTCCTCTTGTCTGTAGTTAGGGCACATAAAGGGCCCATGATAGTTCCTCTTCCTAAGATTGTCCCATGTGAGGATCTTGTTATGCCATAGGAGCTAGAGAAAGGTGGAAATTTTTGGCCAGTTGGTAGGGTTACAGACTTTTCTCCAAAGAGGGTCTTTCACCATATGTTCCTTCATAATGATATTATAAGCTTCTCTTGTAGTAAAGGTACCTTTTTCTTCATATCCCCATCTAAGGATATCCCTTTCGTTAGATAGTTATATTCTTCTTTTCATTAATTCTGAGTCAAGAGTTTGTTTAAATTGTGGTGTTCCTTGTCTTATAATTTGATCCACTTTGGTCCATTGCCTGTATCCATGAGAAGAAGAGGGACTCCAAAAGTTTTTAACCTTGTCATATGTCTGCCTGTCTTGCTCTGGAAGTTGCAATTGAGAAATTAGGTCCTTTAACTTCGGCATCCTCTCCCAAGAATCTTCCCAAAATCTTGCAGTGTTGTTGTTCTTAACTTCCCATAAACTATGTTGTTGAATGAGGCTTCTATGTTGCTTGTACGAATTCCAGATTAGGGAGCCCATGCTAACTTCTAGCATTCATATTAATTCCTTTGTTGGGCGATTTCTTGCATACTTTGCTATCCAGAGAGTAGCCCAGGGGTTGAGAGGCATAGTAAGCCATTTCTACGAAATATGGGCCCCATGACCTCATTGCTATAAGAAGGATCCCTTAATCTAGTATCACTGCCGCTCTTTGGAAGACAAACTGTATCCCATTTGACAAGAGCCCATTTGTGTTTGTGACTTGTGCTACCCCAGAAAAAGGATCTTTGGAGATGTTTGATTTCTTTGAGAACCCATTTGGGAGCCACAAGAGTGGAGAAAAGGTATAGCGGCATGGAATGAAGAATGGTTGTAATAAGGACTAGATGACTCGCCATATTTAGGGCTCTGTGTGTCCAAGAGGAAAGGCGAGCCTCCAATTTTTCTAGGAGGATCTTCTATGAGGAATGCTTCAAGGCCGAGGTAGTTAAATGAGCTCCTAAATATTCGAACAGTAGGACGGAAATAGAAAATCCAAGAATGCGGGCTATAGTTTCTTGGGTAATAATAGGGGTATGGAAAAAGAATATCTGGGATTTGGATTTATTGATCGTAGCTCCTGAGGCATATGAGAAGTCCATCAGTAAAGATTTGAGCTAACGAGCTTCCTGGATAGAAGGATGACCAAAGAGCATGTTGTCATCAACAAATTGCTAGTGAATGAAGGTGGAAGAGTTGCAAAGAGACAAGCATCTAAGGAGCTGAGATTGCTGAGCTAATTTAATGCTTCGACCCAATCCTTCTGCCATAATAACGAAAAGGAATGGGTAGAGAGGGTCTCCCTGCCTAATTCCCTGAGGAGGATGAAAAGGAGAGGAGGGAATACCATTGATCAGAATAGAAAAGAAGGAGAAGGATAAGAGACTCATAACCCATCTTACCCAAGGAGGAGAAAAACCAAAATAAGTTAGATTTTTTTTTAATGTACAACCAGCTTAAGCCGTCAAAAGCCTTTGAAAGATCTATATTAAGGAGCATACCTGGCTTCTTGGATTGCTTTAGGGAATGGATTATTTCATGAGTTAGGATGATACCATCCATAATCTGCGGACCTTCGACGTATCCAGATTGCTCAGGCGAAATAATGAGAGGAAGCAACAATTTGAGCTTGGAAGCGCTGACTTTGGAGTCTATCTTGTAGATTATGTTGCATAGGGCAATAGGCCTGCATTTGTCAGGACTACTCGGTTGATCATCCTTGGGAGCCAGGGCAATGAATGTGGCATTCAATCCAGGAAACATCCATCTTAAGGTTCTTGATGCCTCAACCACCTGCCAAACTTCCGTTTTTATCAATTCCCAGAAATTATGGAAAAAGTTAGATGTGAATAAATCTGGGCCTGGTGCTTTCCCCACTTTCAGTTGACGAGCTATCGTTTCAACCTCTTGTAAGTCTAGAGGCCTGAGAAGAATTTGGTTATGCTACTCTGAAATAATTTTGGGAATACTTCAAGTAATTTTTTTTATGGCTTGTGATCTATCTCCATGTGGCTCTTGATGCGCTTGCTTGAAATAGTTTAGTATTTCGCTTTCAATTTCTTCATGTGTTTCTACCTTAGCCCCCTGCTCATTCTGAATGTGAGTTATGTTGTTATGCATTCTGCATTGGATGGTGGTACTATGAAAAATTTTTGTGTTTTTTTCACCATCCTTAAGCCATCTTATTCTTGATTTTTTCCTCCATAACGCTTCTTCCTGTTTGGCCCTCTCTATGATTTGTGCCTCAAGAACTTTTTCCTGTTCTGATAGGTCATCGGAATGGCCTTCAATGATAATCCTCTGCTGCAAAAGTTTCATATCTTGATCGAGGACGTTCTGAGCCTAGAAAATATTCCCAAAAGAAGTGTGATTCCAATGTTTAATCTTGGCTTTGAGGTGCTTGAGCTTCTGCTGAAATTGAATCATCTTTGAACCACTTGGAGGGGAGAAATTGTTCTATTATGAGTTAATTAAGTTGTTGAAATCCGGATGGGACATCGAGAAAGCCTCGAAGCGAAATGGTCTTTGGATCGTGTTGCTAGGATGAGTCCGTTGAAGGGAGATTGACCAGTGATCAGATCTCGCATAAGGCAAGATGGAAGCAACACAGTCTCCTTCAATATGAATAGCGTTGTCTGAAAGCAAGAATATATCCAAACGGGAGGCGATCTGAGGCAGCCCTGCTCTTTTGTTGCTCCAAGTAAAGAGTCCATTATTGAAAGGTAGATCAATAAGCCAGTTGTTCTAAATAAAGTCTTTAAGGGGTGCGGCCTATCAGTGTTGATAGCTGAGAGGGTGTTCAGGATTTTTTATTTATGCATAGCCTCCTGGGGGAAATACACATTGGTTAAAAGCCTGTGTATATTTGTCCCTATGATGTGAAAAATTTCTTGGATGAAATTCTTACTTGCATGGATGTTGTTGAGCCTAATAGCTTAGGTGTCCCATAAGATTTCAAGGCCTCCAGATGCCCCATAGACATCCACGGTAGCGGTGAGACCTCCTGGCCAGACTTTTGCTGCAATTTATTCGAGAGCACTTGAATTGCATTTTGTTTCTTGCAAGAAAAGGATTTGTGGTTTTTCTTGCATAATCATGTTTTTAAGTAGTCTACCTTTCCTTAGGCCATTGAGCCCTCTGATATTCCATGATATTAACTTCATTTGGAAGGATTATGAAGGGAGCTGTAGTACTTTGTTAGCTTGGAGTACCTGCCTGACTCCACTAACATTTCTCCTATTATGATTGTTTGTTGGAGGTCTATTTTCCTTCCACGCTTTTTGATATCTTTGGTAATGAATCTCCCATCCCATGGGCTGCCAGTCTGAATACCTAAAGACTTTTGCCTTTGTGCCCGTGAAATAACCTCCTCCATATTCTCTAGTTGTCAGTCTGGAATTTTGTCAAATTTTTTTGTTCTACATGTCTGCTCTAGGCCCAAAATGTCTAGTTCCCCAATATCTATACTTTTGGGTTCCTCCTCCATGTGTTGAGATTCATTTAATTCTTCTGTTAGTTCTTATGATATTCTGGAATCAGATTGTAAGTTGTCTACCTCCATTCCTTGAGTATTCCATGTTGGGATCTTGTGCTTATCTGAGGAGGAGGTATCGTTGGGTAGAGGATCTTCTTCGAGCGACTTGGAATCTACATGCTTCGATTGTTTGTTCTTCGTTGCCTCCTTCTCTAGGGGAGCAGGAATTTCAAAGCTAGGCTCATTTTGATGAGCTAATTCTTCAAAGCTATTGCTCGTTGAAGTCTTGGATGAGCTGGGTTGAGGCATTTTGGAATTTGAAGCTGATTTCTTATGGCTTCTCCTTCGACTAGCCACTTTGGTAAAGCCATCAACCTTAGGCATATCTGTTCCAGCTGGGAATGAGGGTTTTTGAGGTAAAGGACAGTCCCTAAATAAATGACCGAGGGCATGACATCTTTTGCACCTAAACGGCACATGTTCATAATCAATCAACTGAACCCACTCAACATAGTCATGGAATAAACTTGCTGCATCCGGAAGGGCCTTGTTGAGGTGCATGTAGACGCAGATTCGTGCGTAGGAGGTATATCTTCAAAATTTTGTTTCCTCTAAAACTTTTATAAATTCGCCCAAAGAACTACCAATTTCTTGTATAGAAGTTTCATCCCAATACTCCATGGGAAGTGAGTACAATCAAATCTAGACTGGAGCCCAACTAAGATCCTCCTTATCACGGTTGAAGCACTCTACCGAGCCTCTGAGAAATAGGTCGGCGACATTGAAGAAGTAGGGCCCTCCATCCAAAATCCTATTCTAGTCTTCCAGGCAGTTAAAATTGGTTGTGAAGAACCATTTAGTCCCCAGATCTAAGGTGATATGTCCTTTTGGGTTCCATTTCACAGTTATCCATCTAGGCAGCACCTTCTTAGTCGGCCAAAGTCCTATGAACTTGCCTATCAGATCATGGTCCCTTATATACTGTATCCGAGCATTGATTCGATGGCCTAAAGGTACTACTTTCAGACGTTCAGTAGCCACGAGATTGCATGTTGTCGAGATGACCTTGGGTTGTTCTTTGTTATCATGTTTTGCCTCTTCTGAGTTTAGATCGGTGTTGTTCTCACTCTGATCCTTTGACTTGTCGCCTTCCTTATTCTTTTGCCACTCTTCATCGTCCATTGGGGAGGCGCTGCGCACTCCCCCTAGGGGGATTCATGAGGTTCAAAACTGTCTTGCTGGGATCGAAAAGTCGTGTTGCCGTCACTGTTAGCAGGTATGTAGCTATTTTGAGAGACCTGCCATTGTAGAGATCGCCAAAACCATAGAGAGCAGAGCCTCCACTCAAGAGTACAAAATTGATCTAAAATCCCAAAAACATTTAGTTCCAATCATTCTTCCACTCACTCCAAGCATACCACGAGGATCCTTTAATGGTGTGAGCCAGGTGAATCCTCTTTTCTCTTTATCATATTAACCTTTAAATTGTAGTGTAAATTTCCCCTTTTTTTTATGCCTGAAGGTTTAACTTATCAAGTTACATATCAATAATAATAATTAAATATTTATATTAATCTTAATAAGATAATTATTCTAACTCTATTTATAATCCACAAATGCGAAAAAACAAAATTACTCCAATATCAAAATTACTCCAAAAAAAAACCTCAATTTTGAAATTAGTATTTATTTTATTATAATTTTATTCCATTACAAAAATATTCCTTTTATTTTCAAATGTTTTAATGTTAAAAGTAATATTTTATAATAATGTGTCTTAAATAAAATAATATATTATTAGTTTTATTTAAATTTTACTTTAAATCCATTTTGAAATTTTTTAATATTTAAATGATATATGATATTTAATTATATTTAAAATTTCAGTTAAATAAATATTATCTATATATATATATATATATATTATATATATATATATATATATATATATATTTATTTATTTTGTAATTATGTTTTTAAATAATTAAATCTATTTTATAAATGATAAAGTATATTACTAATATATTTTTCACATTGAGTATAATTATTATAATATGAGATGTATATTTTATATTTTTTATTAAATTTTATTTAATAACATTTTATTAAACTTCTATTAATGTATTTTATAATTATAAAAATATGTGATAAATGAATAATAGGAAATTAATAATAATTAATTTTATTTTGATATAAAATCTACTAAAGATCTAGATCGATCAAATTTCTTGAAATGGGAACCTTCTTTTAGAATGAAAAAAAAATTGTTCTCTATGCTTTATAGTTTGAGAGTTAAAATGGATCTAGACTCGATTAATTTCACCCTTTAAATAGGCTATATTCCAAATGAATTAGTTCTTAGTACCATATTTTTATGATCATTTTAGTTTTATAATTTTATTTTTATTTTGTTATTTTTACTATCACTTTTTTATTTATTTTATGATTATTTTAGTTCTGTAAGTTTATTCTTATTTTGTTATTTTTACTTTATGTTTTTATTTATTTTCCCGTGAAAATGTTTACATTAAAATATATTGATCTTTTCATTTTTTATTTTATTTTATTTATTTAGACATTATCTTACAGCATCACTACCATTCTAAGTTGGTTATCTTAACACTGGATCTACCAAGTTCTGAGATGGATCAAATCCCTTGAGATGTAAACCTCTTTTAAAGTGAAAAGAGATTGATCTTCGATACTTTGTAGTCCCAAAGTTAATATGGATCTAAGCTCATTTAATTTTACCATTTAAAAAGGCTATATTCTACGTGAATTAATTCTTAATACCATAT
>APFE030109068.1:0-14090 GCA_000404065.3 Pinus taeda | reverse complement strand
GTGCACAACTCCATAAAATCAAAAATTTTGAACACCACAACATTTGACCATAAACCGGTGACAGTAGTCATGGGAAAAATGGAAAACCATGGACCGCTCCCATTTAGATACAGTTCAATTTGGGACAGCAACATAGAAATCCGTGAACTAGTCAAGGAAGCATGGGAGCCAAGAGTAACAGGACCACCACAATATATTTGGGAAACAAAATTAAAAACTGCAAGAACCAAATTAAAGAAGTGGGTAAGAGCAAATGAAATAAAATAAAAAATAAAAGAAAAAAGATTTATAGGAGAAAATTGACAGCATGCAAATTGGAAAAGAAAACAGAGAAGAAGGAAAGCAAGATTATCTAAGAGAGAAGGAAATCCTTTGGGAAATATATAGGGAAAACAAGAAAGAAGAAGAAGAGGCAAGATTGAAATCTAGAAGTTTGTGGCTCAAGGAAGGGGACAAAAACACATCATTCTTCCACAACATAATGAAGATAAGAAGAGCAAGAAACCAAATAGAAAAAATTCAAGTCAAAAGCCAAGAGGTCAAAGGTGTGGAGGAATTAAAAAAAGCAACCTATCAGCACTTTAAAAACTTACTCTCAGCCAATGAAGAAATGGCAGAGAGTGAAGATTTCTTAAAGCAAAAAAAAAAACAGACCAAAATGATGCAATGTGCAAGGATCCCATAGAAGAAGAGGTAGTGACGGCCATATGGAGCCTGCATCCAGACAAATCCCTAGGGCTAGATGGTTTCACCATAGCATTCTACAGATCTCATTCGTATACCATAAGAAAGGATTTCTTAAGAATGGTGAAGAATGTCTTCAAAAAAAAGGGAGGTAACATAAAATCCTCCTATCTTGCTCTAATCGCAAAGGAAGTATCCCCCTCAACTTTCAATATGTTTCTCTTGGATATGCAATAATCATGGCCCCAGCGAGTGCCCTCAAACAAATGGGGCTAATCTTAAGAAGGTTTTTATGGCAAGGGAAGAAAGAAAACAAAGAATTTGGCTTGGTGAGGTGGGAGCAAGTAGTACTACCTCATGAACAAGGAGGACTATCAATACGGATATTTGTGCTCATGAATGCATCACTCGGAATGAAAATAGTATGGAGATTAATTACAGGAAAAGAGAGATGGTGGAAAAAGAATCTTATATCAAAATATATGGATGGTACCAGGAAAAGATTGTTTAATAGAAATATCCCAATAAGACAATGAACCCAAGTTTGGAAGCTAGTTAAAAAAAACAATTCCATTAATGAGTAGATACATTTCTAAAATCCGAGACAATGGAAAAATAATTTCAATTTGGGAGGACAAAATCATGGGAAAAGAACCACTACAGACTCATCCAGAAATTGAAGACATATAAAAGTGGATGAAAGGTAAAGGTTTCAATACTTTACACTCAATCTCTCTATGGAATCAAAAGGAGTGGAAATCATGGAAAATCTCAGCAATTCTGGTAGATCTGGAAGGGCAATGGAGT
This sequence comes from Pinus taeda, assembly GCA_000404065.3. Lineage (NCBI taxonomy): Eukaryota > Viridiplantae > Streptophyta > Pinopsida > Pinales > Pinaceae > Pinus > Pinus taeda. Next base: position 12,599 of record APFE030109068.1, on the reverse strand, counting down.
AAAATGAGATAGCTCTTAAAAGGGGCAGTGCCAATCCACCATGATGAGGAAGATGAATATCTCTGGGACCCAAGGATAGGGAAGACCCTCTCAAAAATGTGGGGATTAACTTCTGAAATACTCAATGTCAAAAGAACGGTTCCAATAGACTATAACGCTCTTCAACAAGAAGAGTGAGATTGGCTAAGGAAAGCCATAATAAATAATAATGGACAAAAAGGACAAAGGAAGACAAACTCAAGAAATATATGGAAAATAAGAATGAGTGAAGAGGAACTCACAAACTAGATAAAAAATTAGAATAGATACTATCTATACATTGATGGGGCCTCAAAGCATAATCCAGGAAAGGCAGAGGGAGGGGGAATAATCCTCGATCCTAATGGGAAAGAAAATGTCACATATGAATGTGGATTGGGAAAAATCTCAAATAAAAGGAAAAAGCATATAGCTTGTTGATGGGAACAAGAATAAAAAAAAAAAAAAAGAGAAATTCAAAATCCTATCATAATGGGAGACTCAGCCATAATAATAGAGGCGATGGAAAGAAACAAAAATCCAAGCAATCAGTTCATGAACAGAATTTTTAGAAGAATTAGGAAGAACTTGGAAGGCTCTAGCGATGTAACTTATGGACATGTCTTGAGAATTCATAATCAACAGGCAAATTATTTTGCAAATCAAGCAATGGAAAAACAATGGCTTGTTTGTGAAAACTAGGAGGAATATCACAACTCAGTTCCTTAATAATAAAAAAAAATCATAAGTATAAAGCTAACCAAATCCAAGGGAAAAATCAAAATGATAAAAGAAATAAATAAATAAAAATAGTCAAAAAACAACAAAGGATACATCACTGCAGCAACAGCGAGGAAATCACAGGAATGCAAAGGAAAAATCATGAAACTTCAGACTCTCGTATGAGCAACAATAGGAATGAAGATTGTAATCCTGGTCACAAGAACCACGTTTAAATCTATCTCATCAAAGCCAGGTTTTGGGCTGAGATAAAGCACTATAAGAATAGAGGGTGCATTCACAAAAAACATAGCAGCAACCTCAGCAAGGAAATCTTCACTTTCCATGTTATTATAGTGTTACTTTTGTTTCAAAGCCCCTCCGTGTCTTCTCTATGAGCCCGCAATGTTTCCTCTATTCAGCGTGAAAATTATATCTTAAGCCCCCACCCTTCTTCTTACCCAACTTACTCACTTCTTATCTCTTCAACCCCTTCACTCCCTCCTCTCAATGAGGACAATCCCCTTCTGAGCATCCTCACCCTCCATGTGCCCCTCCAAGTATCTCAGCCCTCCTCCCTCACTATTATAACCATATTTTGGCCCTCCTTCAATTTTTGCATTCACAGGGACTTCATCTCTATCGGTATACACGGGAAAAACCTATCCGAGCGCTTAAACTAGATTTCAAAAAAAATCATTCATTCACTTCTATTATCATCGGGCATGCACTCCCAAGCCTTTTCCGTAGCGCAGTCCCTTCCTTTCTCTGATCTCCCGTAAATTCAGGCCCATTGATCTAGCGCTTCATCTCACGGTCGTTGATTAGCCTGTTCAATCAAACCCGCGTGACTCTTCTCCGCCGTCAATCTGTATTTAATGGATCAGACAGCTTCCACCGATTTCAAGCTGACAACAAGCACAGAGATTACCTACTCGAAAATCAGTTTTCTCTCTCACCTCTGATGCTACGTGTCGCTCGGTCAGTGGAATCGGGTGACTTCTCCCTTTTACCGCTTATGGTTTCTACCTTGCCTGAAATACCATCTCCGCGTATAATCTCGCTTTTCTTCTCGATTAACGCCTGGACTTGTTTGCACCAGATGACCGTAGATCTCAACCATCAATGGCTACGATGGCTCCTCCAGTTTCCTCTTCCACTAGCACCTCTCGTTAATCTCCACCTTTCATCCCTTGAACTGAATCTATGCAACTCAATCTTGGCCACTAATCTTCTGACATCCTCGTCCGTTGATCTCCGATATCCAACGGTTCCCATTTATGCCAAAAGGAAAGTGGTCAACAGAAGCAGAAGAAGAAGCACCTCACGCAACACAAAATCAAAGAAGCACAACAAAATATGGAGCAGTAAGCACAGACAAAGGAAGAACAAGCAAACAAACCAAATGGAATTCAACTCGCTGAAGAAGAAGTAGTGTCATATTATAAAAAAAAATCTTCAAGCAACAAAGGAGAAAACTTGGTCATTTATTACAATAAGAACCAGTCACAGATTCTGATTGGGCGGGAGACACCATTGATCGCAAGTCCACCTCCGGATATTCACTCAGTTTAGGATCTCGCCCTATCTGTTGGTCGAGCAAGAAGAAGGTTGCTATTGCTCTCTCTTCAGCTGAGGCCGAGTACAGAGGAGTAGTCAACATCACTATTCAGGCTCTATGGCTACAACACTTCCTCACTGAGTTGGGTGTCCAGTTCCACCAACCCATTGTCATCTGTTGTGATAATCAGATCACTCTCAAATTTTGCAGGGATCGAGTACAGCGACAGCGGACGAAGCACATAGAGATCCATATGGACTACATCAGAGACTTAGTACATGATCATGTCATTGATTTGCAGTTCTTTCCCTTAGCAAAACAGACTGCAGACATCTTCACCAAGACATTCACTGAGCAGAATGTTCGCTCTCTACGTGATCATGTTGGAGTGAAGGACACAGTTGCTTAGCAACTGTCTTTTCTTCCTCTTTTCTTTTGATTACATTGTATTTTTAGGGGGGGTTTTTCCCATGAAGTTTTCCCTCTTTCCTCATTTTTAGTACACGTTGCACTGTATTTTGGGTGACCTTTGGTCTTAGTTTCCAGGGCCCATTTTCTATTTTTCCCCATAGTGGTGTTCAGGGGGGGTGTTGGAACTACTACACACCTACATGCAGACTCTTAGTTAGAGCATGGCACTGAATGCAAGATTCCTTTTGCATGTTGGAACTACTACACACCTACATGTGGACTCTTAGTTAGAGCATGGGACTGCATGCACGATTCCTTTTGCATGATTTACTCCCTGATTTGCTCCTTCTTTCACTTCGCAACTCGCTAGTTATCTCTGGAACTTGTTGTAGGTGTTGAGTCTTCTCATTGATCACCACTATGGTGCATTACCTTGGGATCTTCACCTAGTAATGCTATATCATGAGCATTGTAACCTATTTTCTAGTGAACCATTCTTTTGTTTTTTCAATTTTCTTTTAGTGTTTTTTCTTTGCAAAGCTGTGTGTTCAACCTTTACTAACTAGATTCATCTGTGAAGGTTTTCTAACACATTTACTAAATTTTACCAAAAGAGATTATATTTCAGTGAAATTTCATTGAAATTATGTTAAAAAAAAGAAATTTGATAAATTGACGAACCCAAACCAAACCACGAGAAGACATGACATACCAGTCTATATTAATTTCGCTGGGGCTTCAAACAAATTGATACTATTCTTTAGTGTAAAATGTTTATATTTAGTATAGTGAATTTATACTAAATGGATGTTTTCTTCTTGGATATGCAATAATGGTAAACTAATTGACGTTTACAATGGCAGACTAGGAAAGGGAAAGATGGACCAACATGTGTACGATTCCAATTTTGGGTCAAGTGGATTCACAGAGAATCATTAAATTGCCTTTTTGAATTTTGATCATTAAATTAGTAGCGAGAAAGACTGTTCTAAGGAGAAGGATTGTTATAATAGTCGTTGTATATATATTAGTTTATTTAAATTTCCATTATTGAATTCTATAAATATATATTGTTTTATATGATCATACATTTTATTTGTTTTCGTTTTACTATGTTAACCTTTTTATTAATTTTTTATTTGCTTTGTGGATCGAATTTGACGCACTGTGATGACAGAAACCACGAGTTTTCGATATATGTTTCTCCACTCCAACGCTCATCTGATTAAAACAACAAAGTCTTATTTTTGGTATATTGAAAAATTAGAGTTTCTTATATTTTCCAAGATGTGGTCGTTTTAAAGTATAGTATTGCCGCTTTGAATGAGAAAAATTATTTGCCATAGGTTTATTCTAAGGATTTTTTAATTCAAAATTTAATTATTTTTTAATTTTAATTATTGTATTCTATTGCCATTTTTCATATCATTATTATTGAAATTTATTTCTTTAAATGAATATTTGGTTTTTGATAGAATTTTATTCAGTGCAACTTTTTTTTTGGATTGCTTTAATATATAAATTGGTTATTAAAAATACTTTCAGATATTAATGTGTGTTATTGTAAGTACTTGGAAATAGACTATTCAAACCAAGATTTGGCTGCAGATATAAATTCATAGTTTCTAAAGGGAGTTTGTGTTCAATGTACTTGTTTCTTGGGTTATATGATGTTCCAATTATAAACCATTTCTTATTAAGGATTATATGATGTTCCAATTACAAACCATTTCTTATTAAGGTTTACATTTGTTCTTCAATGTTTATGTTTAGTTCTAGCTATAACATCTATTGTTCATCTCTTTGTTCTTTGTACTCTTAAAACTATGGATGATTTTGCTTCATTGATTGACTTATTACTTTCATATTCTAGATTACTTTAGTTTTCAAATTTTCAAGTCTAGTTCTAGGTGTGAGAGATTACTTATAATAACATAAATCCACCCAAGATGTCTCATAACAGTGCTATATCAGAGTTTTAATTATAATGTATATAATAAATTACGTTCATACGCATACTCATGGAACACAAGCAATGATGGCCGTAGTGTTCTTTGCATCTAAGAAAGATCAAAGGAAAATGCACTTGGTAAGGCTCAAGATGCTATGGTTGTGCTATGAGTGTGTTGCCATCTCACCCCTAATCCTTCTATCTAGTTCTTTCAAATCTAGCATTTTGAGATTAATTTCTTAGGTTGATGCTTAAGTAGTCAAGTCTATTTGTCCCTACTTCCTATAGCCCAAGAGCTGGAGCCAAGTCAAATATGCCTTAACATGGTTCCTAAATAACCAAAAGCATCTCAACCAACAACAAAATTTCTTAATCTCACACTATTTTCTATACACTCTATATATAACAATATAATTCTAATTAAAAAGTAAAATTATTGTGTGTCACATCCTCTTTATACACTAATCTAGAAAGGGACTTTTTAAGACAATATTGGAGACAACTTTTGCGTGGATTGTTTTAACTTGAGACAAAAAGAAAATTTGTGTATTGTCTTAAATAGTGTAAAACTAGCATTTGCACCTAATGTTGCAAAGGAAACGTCGTAAGGCAGTGTGTTGAAGAATATTGAAATGTGAATGGGCTTTTATGGGCTTTTTTGAAAGCAAGGGTCGATGTATTTGAGTTTTAATTTGAGGAAGCCATGTCGAAAAGCATATTTGGGGGTTAAGGTGGCTACGAAATGGAATGCAAGTAGTCATAAATGTCCATTGAACTTGTTTAGACACCTTCATATCTAGATTGAAATGTGTAGTTGAAATTGAAGGTAAAGGAATGAATTCATGCGAAACGCGAACAAGAACTGGGTATCCATATCAATTTGGATAGGGTTATTTAAGAAGTCATTAATCAAACAAGAAATTTAATTAATATGAAGACATATTGAAAAATGTATTATATTCATTGAAATAAATTGATTTTGTTAACAAAATATGTTAAAACCCATTGATAATGAATTGGTTGTGAAGACATAAACTATCAAAATGGTACTTGATCTCGAAACATCCTTTTTTAAGTTTCAAATGGAAAATACAAATAGTGAATATAATATTCTAAAGAACTTTGTGCTTGTCATTTCATATTTGACATTGTATCAAAACTTGTTGGAGGCATCGAAGACCTAAAGAAGCAGTAATGAACCTACGAAATGTATATTTTGTTAGAAGTTGTAATATGTAAATTGGTTGTGGAAATTTATTAGTAATACTTTAAAAGTGAGTTGTGTTAAAATGAATTTGGGATGAATGGTAATGAAGTTACCTTTGCCATGGGGATTTATATATTGTTAGTTGAAGATGCACGGTGAATGATGGCATACTGAACACCATTGGAGATTTATGAATAGTTGGAGAGACATATTTCTTTCTTGCTATCCTCCTTGAATAAAGAACATGAGGTTTTTATCAAAATCTAATAAAAAACAATGTGTTTTCAAGATTTTGTTTCTATGATTGAAAATGTCATACCTGAGCTCATTAGGGTCAAAATCAAATCAATCAAAAGCCTAGAGTTCCTAGGATTCTATATCTGACAACATAATTAAGTTCTTTGAGATAAAATCAAAATTTAACCAAAAGCATGGGGATTTTAAGATTTCATTTCTGTGGTGTTCCGCACCTTCTATCGATTAGAAATTTTAAAAACTTTTGCCTCCAGGATAGGCCAAGTGGTAGACAGAATGGGCACCTTGCTCAAAACTGGGGGCAGAGTGGGAACCCAAAATAAAGAACAGGAGAATCCCCAATGTATCCCCCACAGACCCATTCCCTTGAAACTTAAAACAGAGAATTGGGACGTATTTGGAAAAGGAATGCTTTCTTTCTATGATGCTGATGTAGTAGGGAGTAGATGTGCATGTTGTGTGTCTGTATTGAAATCAAAAGCATCACGTTCTTAGATTTCGTTTCTTTGATTTAAAACACCATAAATAAGCTCATTAAGATCATAACAAAAATTTCATCAAAGACATGAGGTTGTTGATGTTCCGTTTCTGTGACTGACAATGCCATAATGAAGCTCAGTAAGATAAAAAATCAAACTCAGGTGTTCTTGAGATTTGGTTTCTTTCATAAAAAAAACCGTAATTAAACTCATTAAAATGAAGATTAAAATTCAGATTCTTGAAATTTAGTTTCTATGCTTGTAATCGCCATAACTAATCTCGTTAAGATCAAAAATTATAGTTTAATAAAAAACACAGGATTCTTAAAGTTTCATTCGTGTGATTGAAAACGCCATAATGAATCTCATTAAGATCAAAATCAAAACTGAAACAATAGCAGGCATTTGATTCCGTTTCTGTGGTTGGAAATGCCATAATTAATCTCATTGGAATGAAAATCAAAGCGTGATGAAAAGCGTGGGGTTCCTAAGGTTTTGTTTCTGTGATTGAAAATGCCATAATTAACCTTGTTACAAACAAAATCAAAATTTCATAGAAAACGATTTTGTTTTTGTGATTAAAAATGCCGTAATTAAGATCAATAAGATCAAAATCAAAATTAAATCAAAAGTGGGGTTTTGATATTCTGTTTCTGTGATTGAAAATGGTATAACTAAGCTCATTAAGATCAAAACCATACTTTAATCAAACGCAAGATTTGGTTTCTGTTATTGAAAACGCTATAACTAAGTTAATTAGATCAAAATCAAAAGCATGGGGATGTTAAGATTTCGTTGCTCAAAACTGGGGGCAGAGTGGGAACCTTGCTCAAAACTGGGGGCAGTGTGGGAACCCAAAATAAAGAAGAGGAGAATCCCCAATGTGTCCCCCACAGACCCATTCCCCTGAAACTTAAAACAAAGAATTGGGATGTATTTGGAAAAGGAATGCTTTATTTTTATGATGTTGATGCAGAATGGAGTAGATGTGCATGTCGTGTGATTGAAAACGCCATAATGAAGCTCATTAAGATCAAAATCAAAACTGAAACAATAGCAGGTGTTTGATTCAGTTTCTGTGGTTGGAAATGCCATAATTAAGCTCATTGGAATGAAAATCAAAGCTTGATCAAAACCGTGGGGTTCTTAAACTTAGTTTATAAACACTCTTGTGTAGAAGAGGAGGCAAATCCATGTTTTGGAAGCTGAATGCTCCACGTTGGTTATATGGTTTGTAACCTCAACAAGTGATTGAAGAGATGGAATTTGATTATCAGGAATTTCACCCCACTAATACTGGTCAAGATGAAGCTCTTAGCAAGCATGTTTTTCATTAGTATTTCATATTATGTAAAACAATGTCAATTTTAGGTGTCTTTTATAGAGTTCATCCTAGCAAAAAAAAAATTAAATACTCTGTGAAATGATGATTTGGATCTTCTATACCCAACACATAACGCTAGATAGATATGGTGGTTTTTGTTAACAACATCTTTTTTTGTATTGCGCTAAGCTGCCTAGCTTAGCTGTGGTTTTTTTCTAATACAAATATTATCGATTTCTGTTTTATATCTCCGTGTGTAACATTCCTTTCATTGAAACTGCCTTAAGGTCAGAGCCATAATTGAAACAAACCTGGAATTGTGATTGAAACAAAACAAAAAGCCTATTCTCCCACAATCGAATATTGTGTTTAATAAAAAATATTTAAATATGGCTTTTCACCAAAAATTACTCAAAAGCATCCGGATTATTGAAAGAAAGCATGGAGCTCATTATGATCGAAGTGTCCTAAGGTAATTGAAATACAACTTAGATTGCAATTATATCAAAATGCCTATTCTCCGAGATTAAAAAATCAAAATGCAATAAATAACATGAGGCTTTTATCAAAATCTAATAAAAAACAATGTGTTTTCAAGATTTCGTTTCTATGATTGAAAATGTCATACCTGAGCTCAATAGGGTCAAAGTCAAATCAATCAAAAGCCTAGAGTTCCTAGGATTCCACATCTGACAACATAATTAAGTTCATTGAGATAAAATCAAAATTTAACCAAAAGCATGGGGATTTTAATATTTCATTTCTGTGGTGTTCTGCACCTTCTTTCTATTGGAATTTTTAAAAACTTTTGCGTCTAGGATAGGCCAAGTGGTGGACAGAATGGGCACCTTGCTCAAAACTATGGGCGGAGTGGGAACCCAAAATAAAGAACAGGAGAATCCCAATGTATCCCCCATAGACCCATTCTCCTGAAACTTAAAATAGAGAATTGGGACATATTTGGAAAAGGAATGCTTTCTTTCTATGATGCTAATTCAGAAGGGAGTAGATGTTCATGTCGTGTGTCCGCATTGAAATCAAAAGCATCAGGTTCTTTGATTTCTTTTCTCTGATTTAAAACACCATAAATAAGCTCATTAAGGTCATAACAAAAATTTCATCAAAGACATGAGGTTCTTGATGTTCCATTTCTGTGATTGACAATGCCATAATGAAGCTCACTAAGATAAAAATCAAACTCGGGTGTTCTTGAGATTTGGTTTCTATGATCAAAAACACCGTAATTAAATTCATTAAGATCAAGATTAAAATTCAGATTCTTGAAATTTAGTTTCTATACCTATAATCTCCATAACTAATCTCGTTAAGTTAAAAAGTTAGAGTTTAATAAAAAAATGGGATTCTTAAAGTTTCATTCATGTGATTGAAAACACCATAATGAAGCTCATTAAGATCAAAATCAAAACTGAAACAACTGAAGGCGTTTGATTCCATTTCTGTGGTTGGAAATGCCATAATTAAGCTCATTGGAATGAAAATCAAAGCTTGATAAAAAGCGTGGGGTTCTTAAACTTAGTTTATAGACACTCTTGTGTAGAAGAGGAGGCAAATCCAAGTTTTGGAAGCTTAATGCTCCACGTTAGTTATATGGTTTGTGACTTCAACAAGTGATTGAAGAGATGGACTTAGATTATCAGGAATCTCACCCCACTAATACCGGTCAAGATGAAGCTCTTAGCAAGCATGCTTCTCTAATACTGGTCAAGATGAAGCTCTCAGCAAGCATGCTTCTCATTAGTATTTCATATTATGTAAAACAATGTCAATTTTAGGTGTCTTTCATAGAGTCCATCCTAGCAAAAAGTTTTTTAAATACTCTGTGAAATGATGATTTGGATCTTCTATACACAACACATACAGCTAGATAAATATGGTGGTTTTGTTAACAACATCTATTTTTTGTATTGTGCTAAGTTTCCCAACTCAGCTGTGGCTTTTTCCCAATACAGATATTACCCATTTCTGTTTTATATCTCCATGTGTAACATTCCTGTCATTGAAACTACCTTAAGGTCAGAGCTATAATTGAAACAAACCTGAAATTGTGATTGAAACAAAACAAAAAGCCTATTCTCCAAGAATCGAATATTGTGTTCAATAAAAAATATTTAAATATGGCTTTCCACCAAAAATTACTCAAAAGCATCAGGATTTTGAGTTTTCTTCTATGTGATTGAAATAAACTATGTAGCTCATTATGATCGAAGTGTCCTAATGTAATTGAAATAAACCTCAAATTGCAATATATCAAAATTCCTATTCTCCCAGATTAAAACATTAAATGCAATAAAGAACATGAGGTTTTTATCAAAATCTAATAAAAAACAATGTGTTTTCAAGATTTTGTTTCTATGATTGAAAATGTCATACCTTAGCTCATTACGGTCAAAATCAAATCAATCAAAAGCCTAGAGTTCCTAGGATTCTACATCTGACAACATAATTAAGTTCATTGAGATAAAATCAAAATTTAACCAAAAGCATGGGGATTTTAAGATTTCATTTCTATGGTGTTCAACACCTTCTATCTATTGAAGTTTTAAAAACTTTTACCTCCAGGATAGGCCAACTGGTAGACAGAATGGACACCTTGCTCAAAACTGGGGACAGAGTGGGAACCCAAAATAGAGAACAAGAGAATCCCCAATGTATCGCCCATAGACCCATTCCCCTGAAACTTAAAACAGAGAGTTGGGACGTATTTGGAAAAGGAATGCTTTCTTTCTATGATGCTGATGCAGAAGGGAGTAGATGTGCATGTCGTGTGCCCACATTGAAATCAAAAGCATCAGGGTCTTAGATTTCGTTTCTCTGATTTAAAACACCATAAATAAGCTCATTAAGGCCATAACAAAAATTTCATCAAAGACATGAGGTTTTTGATGTTCTGTTTTTGTGACTGACAATGCCATAATGAAGCTCACTAAGTTAAAAATCGAATCAGGGTGTTCTTGAGATTTGGTTTCTGTGATCAAAAACACTGTAATTAAACTCATTAAGATCAAGATTAAAATTCAGATTCTTGAAATTTAGTTTCTATGCCTGTAATCGCCATAATTAATCTCATTAAGATAAAAAATTAGAGTTTAATAAAAAAACATGGGATTCTTAAAGTTTGATTCTTGTGATTGAAAATGCCATAATGAAGCTCATTAAGATCAAAATCAAAACTGAAACTACAGAAGGCGTTTGATTCTGTTTCTGTGGTTGGAAATGCCATAATTAAGTTCATTGGAATGAAAATCAAAGCTTGATCAAAAGCGTGGGGTTCTTAAGGTTTCGTTTCTGTGATTGGAAATGCCATAATTAACCTTGTTATAAACAAAATAAAATTTAATAGAAAAAAGATTCTGTTTCTATGATTAAAAATGCCATAATTAAGCCCAATAAGATCAAAATCAAAATTTCATCAAAAGTGGGGTTTTGAGATTCTGTTTCTGTGATTGAAAATGGTATAACTAAGCTGATTAAGATCAAAATCATACTTTAATCAAACACAATATTTGGTTTCTGTTATTGAAAACGCTATAATTTAGTTAATTAGATCAAAATCAAAAGCATGGGGATGTTAAGGTTTCATTGTTGGGATAGAAAACACCATAATAAAGCTCATTAAAATCAAAAGCAAAATTTAATCGAAAGCATCCCCAAACACATACAGCTAGATAGATATGGTGGTTTTTGTTAACAACATCTTTTTTTTGTATTAGGCTAAGCTACCCAGCTCAGCTGTGGCTTTTTTCTAATATAAATATTACCCATTTTTGTTTTATATCTCTGTGTGTAACATTCCTGTCACTGAAATTGCCTTAAGGTTAGAGCAATAATTGAAACAAACCTGGAATTGTGATTGAAACAAAAAAAAGCCTATTCTCCGAGAATCAAATATTGTGTTTAATAAAAATTATTTAAATATGGCTTTTCACCAAAAAGTACTCAAAAGCATCAACATTTTGAGTTTTCTTCTCTATGATTGAAAGAAAGCATGGAGCTCATTATGATCGAAGTGTCCTAAGGTCATCGAAATAAACCTCAAATTGCAATTATATCAAAATGCCTATTCTCCCAAATTAAAAAATCAAAATGCAATAAAGAACATGAGGTTTTTATCAAAATCTAATAAAAATTAATGTGTTTTCAAGATTTTGTTTCTATGATTGAAACTGTCATACCTGAGCTCATTAGGGTCAAAATCAAATCAATCAAAAGCCTAGATTTCCTAGGATTCCATATCTGACAACATAATTAAGTTCATTGAGATAAAATCAAAATTTAACCAAAAGCATGGGGATTTTAAGATTTCATTTTTGTGATTGAAAACACCGTAATTAAGCTCAATAAAATCAATATAATTTTAAAGAAAACGTCGAGTGCTTTAAATCTCTTCTGTGATTGAAAGCAACATAATGGTACTCATTAAGAACGAAGCGTCAAAGGTAATTGAAATAAAACTTACATTTCAACTGTTTGAAAAGAGCCTATTCCAAAATAATTTTAAACAAAATGTCGGGTATTTTAAATCTCTTCTTTGATTGAAAGAAACATAACGGAATTCATTAAGAACGAAGCCTAATTGCTGAGGTTTTCAAGAATATTTACAAAAGATTCAAATTTGCAGGCAACAAATCAACACACAAAATATAGACAACAGT
>APFE030109067.1:2999-13806 GCA_000404065.3 Pinus taeda | reverse complement strand
ACTCGGTTTGAGGCTGTCATTTGTCATAGTAATGCTAGTAGTATAGTGCTCAAGAAAATACAAGAGTAAACAAATGCTTGAAAGAAAATCTACTTACAGCAAAATACCTTGAAGCCTAAATCATTCATTCAGAAAAATAAGCAATGTATCAGTCAAGGGTCCAATAACAATAACTCATCCCTTTGGAAACTAATGTAACCAAAAGTAATCAAGGAATAGATCATCAATCTGGGGACTAGACAGCAAATGCCAATGCCCATTACAGTTTCAAATCGTTCTGCACACCAAAGCAATCAATAACGCAAATAACAGGAAATGGAAAAACAATTAAGAAATGGAACAACAGCTAGAAAATGTAACAGCAACTAAATATGATGAACAACAACACCTTAATCTATAGAAACAAGTGCAACAACACTATCCTACAGAATACTCAAAGGATAAATCGAACAACAAACAGAAATGGAACGACAACCAATTACCAATGAAATATAGAACAACGCTTAGAGCCTATGGTGCTAAAATAAGTAATACACACAGCATACAGAGATATTAAGAAAAAAAGTAATCTGAGTCTGATACCGCATGTATTAATCCCAGTTAGAAAGGGTAACGATCACAATTCATAATGGAACTGCAATGTAAATTGAACAACAATCATATGAAGTATAAACCATAGACAAATACAGTAATACCAGCTTAAGAAGGTTACAGCTTGATTACTCTACAATTAAACAACACTAGCATTCTGTAGAGAACAGTAATGTTACATTAACGACTTTAAAGGAATAACAATACGTTATAAGATCAGAATGCACATTACGACTTTCTTGTTGCAGAGAACGATATATGAAATATAATAGAGCTGCAATATAAGATAAAAAAACACACTAGATTACCGATTCAAGTTGATAATACAAACCACACATGAGCTAAAGATAATGATATAGGAGCAAGTGTTCCACCAGGGCTGGGCCCTTAGCCTCCAGGGATACACTGCTTGAAGTTATTCCAGAATCACAGATGGAACAACAACCAGATTTATATTAAACCATTGAAATAGAGTTACAGTAAATATATTCTCAATGAGAGTTGATGATCAAAGTTCAAGTACAGAGCAAAGTTACATAACAAATTAACCATCCCCCGGGCTAGCAGTGTTGCCCCTACTTATAACAGCTGAAGCAGAGATATCAAGGATGAAAAAATAGTTAAAGCAGTGATCCCTCAGGATCAAAGGATCTTGAGGGATTTGCTAAGCTGCTAATCCTCAGTTATCCAGTTGTTTTCTTGCACTGAGTCGATATCTCCTTTTCCTTTCCTTGGCTTAGATGTTTTAATTTAGATCATCTTGTTTGCATATGGTTCCCCACCAAAGGGATAGCGGTTAGCTTGGCCCTGTCTTTTTCCTTGGAGCGACAATCTTTAGTTTTTGCCTTTTCCTACATAAGAAATAGCGATTATTAGCATTTTCATGTTGCATATAAATCTTTATAGATTTTGTCATGATTTCCCATTATCTTCCTAGTTCATGATGCAAAGGTGTTACGAGTTCTAAAAAAAATATGGCAAAATAGTCAATGAAAACATACCTTCTTCAATACTCCACACACCCCCCTGCTTACCCTTTTTCATGCCCTCATGAAAACAATGTAGTTGACATGTAAGGCAGTGAGAGAGTAGGTTGGAGATGGGATCTCATGTGGTGGCCTACAGCTGTGATGCCTAACTAGGTGTTCAAAAAGATGGCCTGTCTGACCCTTAGGCATCTCATACAGGGCTTGGTATCCACGTGCAGGGTGCCAAAAAATCGGGCTTCGAAACCTATATCCTAACCAAGATGGTCCTACCCTCAAGATATTTTCACCACAGAGCTTCAGACGATCAGAGGCTAACTTAAAATTCTCGTAACTAAATGGTTCCTTGAGTTGGATGTTCAGATTAGAGGTCTGATATCGAAATTTAGCAACTGCAACGGCAAGGCCCTTAATGGTAAAGAAGTATTCTATCCCTTGCCGGTTGATTATTGTATGAATGGTGTAGAGCTGTAACAAGGGCCTTTTTCACCTCTAGCTATCTCACATTACAAGTCAATCCAGGAACATTTTTGTTATTGCAAAGGGTATCTCAATTTGAGGCGATTTGTCAGAGTAATGCTTCGTAGTATAGATCTAAGAAACACAAGAGTAAATGGATGCTAAGCTATGCTAAATTACTTCTACATAAAGAATTCACACATGGCAACTTTGTCAGTCAAGGGTACGGAAGCAGTAACCCATCCCTTTAGAAACTGATAAAGGAAAAGAAATTAGAGTATGGATCATGGATCTGGGAGCATAATAGCGTCTGCTGTGTCTCACGACAGCCTTGATCCTCCTCCCACACAATATCAATGAATGCAAGTAAAAGGAACAACAAGAAAATAGAATGGAACGACAATTCAGAAATGGAACAGCAACTTGGAAATGGAACAACAGTAAAAAGGAACAGCAGTAAAGAAACTAAATCTCGCGAGTTCAACACTCTTAATTCTTGGCATCAACTCACATACAAATAAAGAGCAATCTTTTGTACAAGTAGACAGTTAATCAAATGGAACAACAAATCACCATAAATAGGAAACGTCAATCATATACAAAAATAATCTGAAACGATTACCAGTAGTTCATTACTTCAACCATATGTAGCTGAAACATTCCGCCTATAAAGTCTGTAACGGAAGTGAAAAACTTAGAACAATGTTATGTAATCAATTCTGGCAATATGCTGTAAGCTCGTTACAAAGATTTACAAAAGGAAAACTACTGATAAACAAGTATGGAACAGCATGTACGTATATCAGATTATAGAAGACAGTAAACAAACCATACAAAGCCAAACTGTAATGATACAATCAGCCAGTGTCCGTTGGAGCCGGGCCCTCAGCTCTCAATGGCACACCGCCGTAACTTACTTCAGATGCAAAGGGGAAATAACACCAAATATATTATATTAACTCATCAATGATAGTACAGCAAAACTAAGTCTCAAAGAGACTCGATAGTCTGAGTATAACCAATAGTGCAGCTTATAAAACAGAAAGTAAAAATACAAAATATATCTGATATATCCCTTAAGTCTTCGATGCCGTCCCTTTTTATACAAGTAATGGCGGAGTTAACTAAACAACAAAATAATTGAACGTAACGATCCCTCAGGATCAAAGATCCTGAGGGATCTGTTAAACAGTTAACTCCTTTCTTTTTTCTTCCTAGTCTTTCGCACTGACAGTCCTTCATCTCATCCCGGATTGATCTGACTTAATTTACTCGCCCTGGTCTGGACTTTATTCGGAATTAGGGGGACAGCCGTTATCTGCTCATGGGACTCTTGTTTAGCACCGCGCCTTCTTACTTTTGTCCTTTCCTGCATGAAAGAAGATACTTTCAGTGATTGGATCATTTATATTCATTCTCATTGCATTCTCCCTATTATAGAATAAAGAAAAGATTACAACTATTGCTTGAAACACCACTAAGTTATGCATTAAAACATACCTTTCCAATGCTCTACACACCCCCCGACTTACTCTGTTTCATGGCCTCATGAAAACGTTATAATTGACATGGAGAGCTGTAAGAGAATAGGCGGGAGAGGGCACTTCGTGAGGGGGCCTGCAACCATGGTGAGCAACCAAATTATCAAAGAAGTTCAATTGATCTGCAGGCATATCATACAAGGCCTGGTACCCCGGTGCAGGGTGCCAAATAATTGGGCTACGGAACCGGTATCCTAACCAAGACGGCCCGGCATGCAGGATGTGCTGGCCGTAAAGGCCCAACCGTTCAGCAACCAGCTCAAAATTCGCGTATTTGAATGGCTCCCTGAGCTGGATGCTTGGGGTATAAATCCGATAGCGGAATTTGGCAGATTCCAGGGCAGAATCCTTAATAGCCAGAAAGTATTCCAAGCTATTTCGGATCAAACCCTCATGCATGGGCCCTAGCAGTTCCATGACGCCTGGGGTTCTCATAAGGCGTTTATGTGATTGCCATAGTTGAACGGGGTCTCTAGGCTCGGCCCTGACCCATAGATCTAGGCTGTTCTCCTGCCTCTGGAAGGCATTGTAGGCCTTGATCCACTTCAACTGGTTGACCCCGAATGAAACGAAGGCTTGTAGCTGTACATCTCCCACAAAAGGGCCAGGGTTTAAATCAGTTTCCTGCTCCAGCACCATATTGTGCAGATAGAACTCACATAGGGACCATTGGACCTTAACCCCATAATGTTTACAACAATCAATAAAATCGTTGACAATATTAATCTGAATGGGGGCACCTGCCCTGACAGCTTTTATCTTCAGTATTAAGTATCTTTCAAGGAGAAATAAAGCATAATTCTTTGCAAGGGCTCTGCAAGTCAAGACATCATCATACAGCTAACATACAGTGTCCAATTGTTTAATAACAGTGTCTAGTCGACGTGTTACCTTGGCAACCTTCTCTTGTTCCTTTTGCCATCCTTCAAAGGCCTGACTTTCTGATTGACTCATGTTCCGCAGTTGCTGCTGCAGTTCTTCATGTTTTTCCCAGGGGATCATTTGTTCCCTTAACTGCTCAACTTCCTGCTGCAACTCCTCGTATTTTTCCCAAGGGATCCTTTGTTCCCTTAGCTGGTCAGCCTCCTGTCGGGCCTGCTTCATCTCGTGGTGCAATGCCTTAGTTTTTGGATCCATTCTCCATGATTTCTCAGAGGTAGGGAGTCTCACCTGGATATTCATGTTTCGCTGCCTGGTTGCCTCAGTTTGAACTGCTTTGCTTTCCCTTTCTTTCTTAACATGAATGAAGGGGTATGATGGCCCCTTTGTAAATGGAATGTCATCTTGCGGTTCGGTCTTGATTGGAACGGCAGCTGGTCCCACTAGGCTATTTGGAACAGCAGGCTGTTCCTCATTGTTAATAGGGGCGGAATTCTGCTGTTCCATACCAGATGGAACGACATTTTGTCCTTCAGTGCTGGCTGGAACGGTCGTAGGTCCATCGGCGGAGTATTGACCTCCAAGGTGCCTATGAGCCCCTTGCCTTCTCATCCGATGGTACCCTACCACATTTATTCTTCTTTTTCTTCTTATCGCCCCCCTCATTCTCAGACTGGCTTTCAAACTTTGAATTTTCTGCCGAAGCTGGGCTATAATGTTCAGCAGCCTCTGTTGTCTCTTCCTCAATTTCTTGATTTCCCTGGCCTCGGTTGTGGGCACATGAGCGGCCCTTATTTCTGCTCCTCTTTCATTGAGGGTTTACTCTGGTATTATGGGAACGGACTGTTCCCGACAATCATTTTCATTCTCTGCGACATCAGCAGGTGGGTCTTCTCCCAGTGTCTTGGGAACGGGTTGTTCCTGGTCGGTATTTACATTTTCCTTCTCAACAACAGGGGGGTTTTCTCCTCCTATCGTTTCTTCATGCAATTCTTCATGCGCTTCTCCCTCGGAGGGTAATTCAGGAGGGTCTGCTGGACTGGACGGTGAAGCATAATCTCCCAAGCTGGCCAAGATGGTGGCCAGCTCTTCTTCTCCCATGGGAACTTGTGGAGGGCTGTCCCCCAATTGTCCCATCTCTTCCTCCTGAATTGGTTGTTCAGTGGCTGTCTCCAGATGGCTGGCCTCGGCCTCAGAGTGTGAATGTTCACTCCCTTCCTCCTGAATTGGCTGCTCAATGGCCCCGCTTCGTCCTCATAGTCAGAACGTTCATTTCCTTCCTCGGCTTCTGCTTTGTCCTCAATTTGTTCGTCATCTTCCCCTGAGGGTTCCTATTCTGGTACTGGTGGTTCATCTGTTATTTCGATCGGCTGGTCGATGCTTAGCTGGATTTTCTCTAGCCTGCCTCTTATCCTTGCCAACCGAGCTGACTTCCTACGCCTCTCAGGCTGTTCGGGTGTGCTGGCCACCTATTCTTCCTCCACCATCTTTTTACGTTTTTCAGCTTTCTCTGGGGTGCCAGAGGAATGCCTACGTTTTGAGGCAACACGTTCTCCTGTGGCCTGTTCCTTATGTTTCTCTTCCTGTCCCGATGCTCTAGAGGAACGTTTTCGTTTAACTGATTTCGTGCGCTTCTTGGGTTGCTCGGGTGTATCCGAGGGGTTCTTAGGTTTTGGCGATTCTCTAGACTTCTTAGGTGCTTCAGAGGTACTAGAGGGGTGCTTAACCTTTGGGGATGGCAATGCCACTCCCCCTCCTATTGCTGTAATAAGCTCCCCCCAGTTACTCTGCTGCTGAGTGAGACTGTAGCTCACTATCAGGCGAATCAGCCCATGGTGGCTAACCAGTGCATCTTCATGGTGTGCCTTTTTCAGGCATTGAGAGGCATCATGAAGTAATGAATTTAACAATGCGGGAAGGTTCACAGAACATTTTCCTTTTAATACAGCAAGGAGCTTAAGGTGATGTGGTCTTACCACATCTTTTCGCCCCTCGCAGGTGATGTAGCTCTGCACTACCTTTGCCAGTTCGCTCCAAGGTTCTCCTAGCGTTGCCGGCAACACTCCTTTTCCCTTCACTATCAGCTTCTGTCCTTCGTCTTGGAAAATTTCTATGGTCTTTTGCAGTCTTTCTTTCTTTCTCGTCCATGTTGGTCCTGAGGCTGGTAGTCCTGTTACTTCCGCGATTATTTCCTCCGTGACCATTATCTGCTTCCCACCTACTACGAAATGTTTTTCCTGCAAATTTTGTAGGAATTCCATGGCCACAGTTTCATTTGATTCACGCAGGCGGCTAAAATAAGTTAGCCACCCTGCCCTTTCTAGGATCGCCCGAGCAGCTTCGGAGACTTCTAGCTTACTGGGCTCTCTTCTGATAGCCTTGCCTCCCATGGTTCTGTTTCGGGATCTAGATGGAACGACAATTACTAGTCGCAAAAGAACGTAATCGCAGCAAAAAAAACACAGGGCATGCATGAAAATAGTTTGTAAATAACAATTGTTTGCAAAAATAGAATTATCATGCCATTAACCCATATCGTACCTTCGTACCATATCATTTCCGAATGATGAGCTAACACGTGGCCGGCGGAGTAATGAGGTCGCCCCGCCCCCCACGCAATATGATAGGCTGCCCTAGCCGTCAAATAGAGGAAGGGCCGCCATCCTGTCATCAAGTCATAAAGAAGCAGCATATGGAGGTTTACCATGCTTCAGATTAGACAAAGAAATACCGATATCGAGGCAAAGGATAGATTGCGTTTTGTATAAGCCTGCGTGATGTGATGCGAGACAGGAGGATAGGACATCTGGCGCTCATATAAAGCCTGCGGTAGTCATAGTCGATACCTTTGCCATGATTGGCGGTGATAGGTATTCATGCGACGTATCCATCAAAGTGTAAGCTATAATTATTACGAGGATAGAAAGAAGTATTTTAATATGATCCTAATTGGTGTGAATATTATGACTCTGATACCATTAACAGAGCTCTGTTGCCGACAAGTGTTCATAACCTTGGCAGAGTTGTTTATTTCACCCTGGAACCATTATCCTTTGTGTATTTTTGAAGAGGAATTTTTGTCAAAATGCAGGCCATCATGCTAACTTGGTAACCAGATAACCATGATGCCATTCACCAGAGAGGCGCGAAACGTGGGCAGGCTGGCTCGTAATGAGACCCCCTGTTCTAAGGTTTGTTTATGTAGTGAACCCGTTGGACCATTTCCCTGGTGTGGTGGCCATTGATGGGAATGCCACTTCGCTTCCAATCTTATGATCATAGTAGGCTGGTTCTTTAATGAAACCCCCTATCCTGCATTTGACAGATAATTTTTCTTTTTTTTTTTCTTTTGCTCTTTTTTCTTTGAAACAGACTTTTGCTCTTGTGCAATTACACATAAGGGTGGTTCAGTCCTCCTTAAGAGTGGGAATGGTGGAAGAAGTCTTGTTATCCCAATAGGAGAATATAAATCTTCTATTCTTATTTGCAAGTACTAATAGAGAAAATTGCAGGGACTCAACATGATAAAGATTTCCAATAAGACAGAGAAGGTGAGACTATGACAGTCAGAATGAGTGTGTAGATCCTTCCTTTGCTGTTGCATCGATACTAGGGCTGTTAAATATAGCGATTTATGATATGTTGATCTCGGTATATCTTGGTTGTTATATTCATTGCATAAGTATATAGCTGTTCTTTATGGCCTTGGAAAGAGAATGGACAACACATCCTTCGTCTGAACGGAACGGATCAGCAAAAACACACAAGTGCTGCTCCTTTTTGAAAAGGAACAGCAAAAATCAAAAAGTCTTGTTCCTTTTGAAAAGGAACGGCAAAACACACAAGTGCTGTTCCTTTTGAAAAGGAACGGAAAAAATTAAAAGGTGTTGTTCCTTTTGAAAAGGAACGGCAAAACACACAAGTGCTGTTCCTTTTGAAAAGGAACGGCAAAGATCAAAAAGTGTTGTTCCTTTTGAAAAGGAACGGCAAAAATCAAAAAGTGTTGTTCCTTTTGAAAAAGGAATGGCAAAACACACAAGTGTTGTTCCTTTTGAAAAGGAATGGCAAAAATAAAAAAGTGCTATTCCTTTTGAAAAGGAATGGCAAAAGACACAAGTGTTGTTCCTTTTGAAAAGGAACAACAAAAATCAAGAAGTGTTGTTCCTTTTGAAAAGGAATGGCAAAAACACACAAGTGTTGTTCCTTTTGGAAAGGAACAGCAAAGCACACAAGTGCTGTTCCTTTTGAAAAGGAACGGAAAAAATCAAAAGGTGTTGTTCCTTTTGAAAAGGAACGGAAAAAACACACAAGTGTTGTTCCTTTTAAAAAGGAACGGAAAAACACACAAGTGCTGTTCCTTTTGAAAAGGAATGGAAAAATCAAGAAGGTGTTGTTCCTTTTGAAAAGGAACGGCAAAAACACACAAGTGTTGTTCCTTTTGAAAAGGAACGGCAAAACACACAAGTGCTGTTCCTTTTGAAAAAGAACGGCAAAAATCAAGAAGTGCTATTCCTTTTGAAAAGGAACGGCAAAAACACACAAGTGTTGTTCCTTTTGGAAAGGAACAGCAAAGCACACAAGTGTTGTTCCTTTTGAAAAGGAACGACAAAAATCAAGAAGTGTTGTTCCTTTTGAAAAGGAACGGCAAAAACACACAAGTGCTGTTCCTTTTGGAAAGGAACAACAAAGAAAACCATATATACAAAATTTACAATTTTATATACAAAATGTGGTAAAGGATGAATTTCTTACTGATCTAAAGGTGAGGAAGTTTTTGCTTCCTCGCCCATAATCGTAATATTAGTGTCCTGGCGTAGCTACTGACAAAAAGATTCCTGAGTGAGAGGTTTGTGGTACAGACGAACTCGGTGGCCATTTACCTTAAATGTATATCCAGACCCATCGATTGTGATCAGAGTAAGGGTCCCATTGTCATGGACTTTTTGAATCTCGTATGGTCCTAACCAATGAGTTTGAAGCTTCCCCGGGAAATCCTGAAATCTAGAATCATATAACAGAGCCCAGTCTCCTTCATGAAATATCTTGTCTTTAATGAGCACATCATGCCACTTGGCTCGCTGTTGTTGAATGAGTGCTGTATTTTGTAATGCAGAGAGCCTTGTTTCATCTAACTCATTAATTTGCTGTAATCGATTTTTCTGTGCTTCACTTAAATTCAATCCGACTTCTTGGGCAGTTCGCAGCTTTTGGATCTCGAACTCTATAGGAAAAATGGGCTACTTTCCAAACACTAAGTGATATGGTGAATAGTCGATGGTGCTTCTCCATGTGGTTCGATAAGCCCACAGTGCCTCGGGTAGTCAGGCGGCCCAATCACGGCGATGTGAGGCAACAGTATTTGTCAAAATGGACTCTATTACCTTATTGTTGTTCTCCACTTGCCCATTTGCCTGTGGATGGTATGGGGTAGTAATCTTATGCTGAACATGATAGTTATTGAGCATTGCAGCTAATTTATTCCCCACAAATTGTGGTCCTCCATCTGTGATCACTTCCCTTGGAAGACCATAACGTACAAACAAATGGAGCAAGAACTGTATTACCAAATCTTTTGTAGCTCTAGGAAATGCCTCCGCTTCAACCAATTTGGTAACGTATTGAGTTGCCACCAAAATATAGGTTCTTTGGTTTGATGGCGGGTTGATGGGTCCGACGAAGTCCAGAGCCCAGCGTTCGAAAGGTTCGATCACTAATTGCAGCCGCAAAGGCATTTCGTCTGCTGGACCAGGTCGTCCTGCACACTGACAGCTATCACAGGCCTGGACAAATTTTTTCGCGTCTTTGAAAATTGTAGGCCAGTAATACCCCGTTTATAATACTTTATGTGCTGTTCTTCGTTCGGCGAAATGTCCTCCACATGGCCCGTCGTGGCAGGCTTTCAAGATATCAAAGATTTCGTCCTCCCGAATACATCTTCTGATTTCCATATCTGCACCTGTGTGAAACAAATATCCCCCAACCCAAGAAAATCAGTTGCTTTTCTGAACAATCTGTTTCTGTTCATTGGGGGTTAAATGTTTTGGAAGTTTACCTACTGCAAGATAGTTAGCAACATCAGCGTACCAGGGAGTTTGAACGGCAACAGCAAATAGGTGTTCGTCTGGAAATTGGTCCTCCACTGCTGCTGTTTCAATTGATTTTGGTATCCTTGAAAGAAAATCAGCTACAGGGTTCTCCTTCCCTGGTCGATCTCTGATCGTAATATCAAACTCCTGCAATAGGATCAACCACTTGGTTATTCTTCCATTTGTAACAGGTTTATTTGCTAAATACTTGATAGCAGAATGGTCTGTATATAAAATAACGGGATAGCCTGTAATATAGTGTCTA
>APFE030109062.1:82865-103522 GCA_000404065.3 Pinus taeda | reverse complement strand
AGCTTCTAACCTCCCTAGCCACTAACCCAATGCCTCAATTTATAGTGCAATGGAGGGAAGTTACTAGGTCCTCCTTCAAAGGTATAGAATCCTCCTTCAAAGGGATAGCTCCTCCTAGCAAGGGATTAGCTCCTTCTCTTTTGGGATGCATGAACCACTTTGGAGCGAACAATCCATGTCAAAATTCCTTCTAGAAACATCTAGAATTAACCCAAACTGAGTTTCTTAAGATAAAAATTGCGCCTTTTGACTTTCACAGGGGTACACACCCTCCCCTTTACATACAGAGCGTATAATTATGCAGGTACTCTGAACAAAGGGTGCGGGCCCGTAGGCAAAAGTGAGAGAAAGTGCGGAACCAGAGTTAAATTGCTTTTTGATGTCTTTCTCTCATTTCCAAAGCTTGTTTTGAAGAGCTGAGGTCTGAGACTTGCTTAGGAGGTTGGCATAGGTGGTGATAGACCCATACTGACTGCAAATAATCAAGGTGACGATATTTTTGTGTAACAATTACAATGCATCCACAAACCTTAGAATTAGCACAACAGAAAGAAGAGGAGGACATGACGGGTTTACTGATGAGGATGAATGAGAGATTAACAGAAATAGAGCAAGCATTGGAGAAAGAAATGAAGGAAAAGCAGGGAGCGTTGACCTCCCAGCCACCCCAAACAGCTCCAACAAGCATAACTGCTCCTCCTACAACTGCAACAACAGTACCTCCCACCGTTCCAACTACAGGTACATTAGCCACAGATACTTCAACGACAGCAATAGTAGCAGCACCAGGTACCAGCATGAGCATGGAAGAGATGATGAAGGCAGTAAAAGAGTTAGAACTCCAAATGATAGAGCTCAAAGAGGCCAACGAAAAATTGGCTAAACTAGAAGTAAGTTATGATAGATCAAAAATTGACTATTGCAGAAAAGACAAGAGAGGTAAAAGCATTGGAAAATAAGGTAAGATCCTTGGAAAAGGATCTTTCTCTTCACAAACCTCTAGCAGAAATTAAAAGGATCTTGTCGACTAATATTGGGCAATCCATCACTGATCAATGGAGATCAATACAAATAATCCATGAGAAAATTGATTTGATAGTACAAGCCTAGGCAGAAATTCAAAAGGCCAGGATAGTATTGGGGCACATCCCCGAACAGGCCAATAGATTAATACACTTTTTAAATACCCACACCAGTGAAGAACTAGCATCATCGGAAATTAGGGATAGGACAGGAACCATTCAAATAGTCAAGAGAGTTCTGACTATGAAGAACTTCATGCAAAATCTAGAAGGGAAGTTCCAAGACATGCAAGTGGGGATAAATGCTTTTACAGAGAAGTTTACAGTTTTGCAGGAAAAGGGTATGCCGAGTCTGTTGAACAATGATCATGAACTGATGACACATAAAAAATATGCCCACAAGGTGGATACCTATGTTACAGATCAAATCAATGCCTCATCAAGCACTTCAGAAGAAAAAACACTCCCATCGGGACAGAGCCTGTATGACAGTTTGGAAGATTTGTTTTACATTGAGCATGAGATAAAACACCTTTTCGCAGCCGAGCCTGATTTCTAGATATACACTGATGCTGATGATACTTTAAGGAAATTGAAAAGACATCAATTACCAGGAGACCAATGGTGGCAAAGAAGGTTCGAAATTTTGTAAACATATCTTTAATTTCTTTTTATAACTTTGGGAGGCCAAAATTTGGTATCACACGCCAAAAATAAGAAAACGGCAGGGAACGGGAATCAAGTTGGAGCAACAACGTATTAAAATGGTCCAGGTATAGCTGAAGAAGCTGGGACAGCAGTGTAAGGATATTTATAAAAGGCAGCTCCAGTCGACTCACTGAGACGGAAAGTCAAACATATCTGACCAAATGAAACGACCAGCATGACAAAATTTACTTCATCATTTATTTCTCCCTGCGTTCAAAATCATTTATTTCTTATCTGAGTTGGTAGAATGAGTTATTGTGAGATATTATATCATTCAGATATTTTGTAAACACTTATTGTATAAATACCTCCCCAAGTGAAGTATTCGGGGTTGGTTGGTGATATCTTGTATGGACTGCAATGTAACTCTGAGAATTTATTGAATACAAGAAGTTGTTGGATTTCATCGTCGTTGCACCATTTTGATGTGGAATTGATGCTCTGGGCCCTGCTACAAAATTCCTGTGTCATGTTATGGATCAATAAGTTTCTATTCTTCTGTGCTTTACTCTTTATGCATTTATATACATCATATATGTTTCATGATCTTAATAATAGAGAAAAGGAATAGCACAGAATTTGTCTATTTACACTCCGTGTTCAATCTTTATTATTATTGAGGTTTTCTTCAGGGTCAACATAAATAGGAATTCTTAACTTCTCCTATTTACTTGGTTCTTACATGTTGATTTAATTCTAAGAAATTCTTAAGTGCTTCTTGGTCATAATCACCCATTTTTCTTTTTGTCTCCATGTTGAAGGATTCTTGACTGCCCTCCAACCATAGACTCCATTCCATTTAATCTAGCTCATGAATTGTTACATGACTGATTACCCTGCTCTGTAGTACCACCCTCTGTCAAAGATACCTCATCTAGTAGTTCATCCTCATAGACTCCATTAGCCCAATGGACTGAAGTTCTCAAATTCACCGCCTAGTTCTACAGAACACCACCATCCAAAACTCAACACAAAAACCATGTACTTCATAACTAGCCTAATATACCTTAAAACAAAGCTAAACTATAAAGAGAGAGCCCTCTCTGGATGCAGATCAGCTAGAATCTTCTTCTAAAAGATTGGTCTGTGGTTACCTCGGCTGTATTCCCTCCTTAGAATTTTCCTAGGGAACAACCTAAGTGTTAATAGGAAGAGGTCATCGAAGGCATCTTCCTCATGAGTAAATGGTTTCACTTTCACCATAATAGTGAAGTCTTCGGTGGTTCCATTTGGTCATACTATCTTCTTGGAAATGTAGTCAATTTCAAAGATTTCACAATCTCTGCTTCTTTGCATGCATGTCCAAAATCGCTTAGTGCAAACGCACCACATTGCAACAAAAATGTAGGCCAAATGGCCTTTTCTGTTCCATCAATCCTTTTCTCATCCCACCTTCCCCTGTTGTTTGGTAGGCTATCTCCCTGGCCATTAACTTATCGGGGACATAGTATGGGAGGAAATGTGGTGAAGTAATGCTCCCAAATAGGCAACATAACTCCTTGACAAATTTTGTAAAAATGGGGGCGAAACTGAGATTCCCACATACTTTTATGATATATATGGATAGGAAGATGATTTTAGATATTCCACTTCCATCCCATGATAGGACATTTGGAACCAAAACATATAGCATCCATTATATAGGCACTCATGAAAAATGGAGGGTACACCTTAGAAGAGATACTCCTCTTTCTCCTATACTCCATTATGGCTCTCGCAAATTATCAGAAAAAATTTGGGCCCAATTAATTATTGTTGCATTTACGACTGCATCTATTAATGGCAACGATTATGAAGAAAATTTAGTACTATTGGGCTCGCCGAACATTCTACATAGCATGGACACTGCTAAACTATGAGGGGGAGAGTTAGATGTTGTAGAATACATACTCATCTTTTCCTTTTTGATCTTGCCTTCATTTTCAATCCAGGTTCATGTGACATTTGTTGGGTCTTCATTCTCCTTAGAAAATTTCTTGAGGAATTGTTTATTGTAGAGATTCTGTGGCTCTAGAGTATACATAAGCTGCAGACTATCTGGTGAAAAGGATCCCATAACCTCCTACCTACTATTCTTGAATTCTCTGTCTGAGACATCCACCTGATTGATTATCCAATTAACCATATCTATATATGGAATTATCTTCAGTCTTGCAGCTATGTGGTGTAGAAATGAGCATGCTGTCTCAAAGAAGGAGGTGTCAGAGGAAATATGACCATCGACTATGGCCTTTGTTACCAGAGGTCTTGGTTTCTCTTCTTCTAATAAATCATACATGGCCTCCTGTTGGGCATGGGATCCCTTGCAACAAGTTTTGGGGCAAAAGGCAAAATGTTTAGTCAATTGTATTATAAGACTCTGCGAATTGCGAGCGCAGAGCGCGAGGTCTAGGATGAGTCATAGGGTTGTCCGTCGTAAAATATTGTGAAGTTGTGTCGGCCTAACCATGGTCCGTGGACCATGGGATTGTATAAATAGAGAGAGGCTCTAATTGTAAATATAGTGAAGCTAAGTAAAGAATAGATAGAATAGCGAAGGCATGGTTAGAGCATAGAGTGGAATATGAAGTGTACTAGGTCATAGTAGTTGGAATAGGCTCTACAGCTTAGTGTGCAGAAGCCTAGTAGAGTCCACAGCTGAGTGCACAGACCCCTCTAGCTGAGTGCACAAGACGGAGTCAGGTCTGTACTTGGGATTGAAAGATAATAAAGAGAAGTTTATTTTGTGCATTTGTTCTGGAATATTTATGTTGATGTTATACATTACTTTTACTCTGTATGTTTACTGCACACACATGATGAATACTCGTATGAATGCATATATTTGAATTTAATCTAAGTAATCAGCTAAAAAATGTTAATTAAGGAAGACTTGGGTAAATAACACGGGTTGTGCTACGGTTAGAACTACGCGAATATAGTATCACAAGGCATGGGGTACCCATGGGTGCATGTACCGTAGTAAGTGTGAAGGTTGCACCGCGTATCAATCGTCTCATATCAGACATCCCTAGGGTGCGGAAACCTAGTTCTAGCACCCTCCCATATTACTCCGGCTGACACCTCAGTCTGCGCTCCGCAGACTATTGCCGAAAGGGCCAGTAGTACTGGGGTTTGCTTGGCTAAATCACTTCCGAACCTGGGTCAAGCCCCACTAAGCCAACAAATAGTTCTATTGACGAGACCGGGATCTGCATAAGGGATGTCTGATGTCATGCCACTGGAACCCAACAAAGAAGGAAATTGAAGAATGGTTGGATAAGAAATGAATGAGTTCGCGACACATGAAAACATAACTCCACAGGTGTCCAAGGAAAAGTGGTTGGAGTGCTATGTGTATACGGAAATTCATGATATTTTCTTTGTATCCTTTCCTTCTGAGCTATATGAGTGGATCTCTAAGTTAGCCGACAGCTAGGGAAGTTGTAGGCTCGACAAACTGATAGTGTGGACTCCAGAATTGGTGTGCAAACTAGAAGCATCAGAAGATAAGATCGCGCATGCTGTGGACAATTGGCTCGAACAGATAATAGGGGAATTTATCATTGAGTTTGTGGTAGACATGACCATGAGTGTCAGTGAAGCAGAACAATGCTTTCTTAAAGGACCGCAAGGTAAGTATATTAAGTCTTTGAATACTTGGATTAAGATGTTATTACGTGAAAAAAGGGTCATGCAAATACATTAATGTTTGGGACTACATGGAGCGGAAGAAGCTAAAAAGCAGCGAAGAGTTAGAAAATGGTACCTTAATTTCACCCTCGCGAGAGAGCAAGGAATAACTCATGAAGGTCTCTCCAAGTAGCGCGGTCAGTTTGATAAGTCAGTGCATTCTGCAGTTACCACTCCACCCACACCGCCACCTGCTTCACCTCCTTCACTTCCATCACCACCCACTCCACCCACACCGCCACCTGTTTCACCTCCTTCACTTCCATCGCCACCCACTCCACCTCCACCACCTCCATAGTTCAGTATGACGAGTGCGATCAAACTACTAGTATTCAGAGGGGTAGGGAATGACGATCTGGACCAATTCTAGTTCGTGGTAAGGGCAGTGTGGGAAGCCCAAGGTGTTACAGACAACAATATTAAGAAGGCTACATTGGTGAGAACGCTGCAAGATCGCGCATTAAAATGGTATATCAAGTACTCTAACGACCATCCAAACGCAGGGATAACAGAGATCCAGAATGCGCTAAATAGGGAATTTAGCAGGCCAAAGTCAGAAACGCAATTTATCATCGGGTTTAAAGAGATCACGATACTCCTGGGCGAGACCCACTGGGATCTGGATCAATGACTGAAGAGTACGATCCGCGAAGCCAATATGATGTTGACAGATGGACAACATCACGCATGGTTTGTAGCATCTCTGGCACTACACTTGAGGATGACACTGTCATAGCAAAAAATTTCTACCCAGGCCGAAGTGTTGGAAATGGCAATGAGATTACATGAGACCCCGATAAAATACCCTGGGTTGGGAGTTCAACAAATCCACGCACACCTACAAAATCTATGTTTGGAAATGAAAAGTTTGAAGCAGGATAGCGCACCATGGACAGAGGCATGCGAGGAAGTATGGTGCATAAAATGCAAGGGCCAAGGCCATGACAAGGATCATTGTCCAGTGTTCGCAAACTACTTGGTAGGAGGAGGGTCAATGCCATTGAGATCGAAGGTGCAGGTAGGGCCGAGTGTGGCACCTGCTTTATGGTGCGCAATCTGTCAGATAGGAGGGAAAAACGCAACAGATAATTGTCATTTGCTGTAGAAGTATACACAGACACCCCAACAATTGTTTTGTAATTTCTGTAGGTTGGTAGGCCACGATGAGTGCAATTTCCGAAGTTACGACCTAATGATGGATTAGACCCCAGCCTATAGGATGAAGACCAAATGAGAGCCCTCGACCCAAATGCAGGGATGGCACATGCTGGATTTAAGGGGTGAGGTCGGGGACACGGTGGAATGGGACCAGGAAGAGGCCGTGGACGGTTAATTTGTTACAATTGCGGAGGACTATGGCACTATTCCCATGATTGTACCAACATGACGAGGATATCATGTTCGTGTTGTGCTCAGTTTGATCATGAAATAATAGACTGTCCTACGTTGATCACAAAGATGTGCGAAAAAGGGGTATTCTAGCCCCCCCTGACCTAGAATATACAAATGATGAGGTCTAAGCCGTGCGAAGAAGACCCGAATGTAAACATGATTCTTAGAAGCGGTACGGCCATGGGAGAAGATACGAGGAATCAGCGTGAGGAAAGTACGTGGGTTCGCAAGGCTCCTACAAAGGAACCCGAGTTTGACTTAGAACACACAAAGGAGACATTCATGGAAGCTAAGAAGAGCTTCGCAGAGGCCTCTACTTTAGGTAGTAAGGATCAACCAGAGCCAGGGATGGATCCTTCAATGCTCACTATCTTTCTAACAACATGCATGAAATTGCTATGCGACAACAAGGCAGTTAAAGGACTACAGGAGCTGATCACCAGGTGCACGGGTTCAGGAGAACCATGCATAGTCAAGAAATTGGGGAAGCATGCATCACGCACTGGAAGGGAAATGAGGTTGGCTGCACAGATTGGTGAGTATGAAATGGATCAGGTAATCTTAGATCTATGTTTGGACGTGAACGTACTACCAAAGAAAACATGGGAATGGATGGGCAAGCCCACATTACAATGGTCCCCTATCCAATTACACATGGCGAACCAACAGAAGATTTTTCCCATGGGAAGGTTGTAAGGGGTAACAATTGATATGAAGGTGCGAGCGCGCAGGAGGATTTTGAAGTAATAGAGATTTTTGATGATAGAAATCCCTATCCCGCATTGTTAGGTATAGATTAGGCCACTAATATGAACAGAGTCATCAACCTGAAGAAGCGAAAAATGATCTTCGAGAAAAAGTCACTACGCGTAGTAGTCCCACTGGACCCAACTGAAGGAGTGCGTTACACTGAACCAGTGCGCAACGATGAAAGTTACACTAATCTTGATTGTATTTACAAGATAACTGCATGAGACCAGGATTGGGTGAATCCAATTGTAGATGGGAGGATCTCATGGGAGCGCGAAAGCTCCTGCACGTCGGATTCAGATGAAGAAGTAGAGCGCTGGCAGAATCGGTTGCATGAAGTGACATCGTTGAATTGCAACATGATGGTTAGATCACTATGCTGCATGACAACAGAAGCAAGAGTGCTGCTAACATATGTTGGATTGACAACGGTGGATGAATTCTTGAGAAAATTTGAAAGCGCAATACCGGAATAGCAGCGGTTGGATGTGTTGAAATGGGCACTACATGCAACACCCTCACGATGGTGGGGTACACATCAAGGAAACTTTGAGGACTAGCATGGATGTAGAAGGATGATGCGCCTATGGTTTGGAAGCCCCCATATTTGAATGAGAATCAGGCGGCAAGGATGGAGCAACTTGCGCGTCCACCCTTGTCGATGGGTATAGACGTGTGTTGTACAACCCACTCAAGCACAACCCAAACTAAGGATTGAAAATCAGAACAGGATGCAGTAGCAGGAAAGGCAACACGGACCACAAATGTTCCACGTGGAAGCATTCAATAAGGTATGCAGAGTCTTGAACGGAGTTCACCAGGAAAGACAAACGGATTGGGACCTACGCGTGCCAGCGATTCGATGGGCCAATAGGGTCATGTGCAAGAACCTGAGCGCAGAGACAATTATGAAGTTGAGAAGTAGAGTCGAGACCATAGTTTTGCAGGAAATGAATCCTCACGTAATCTCTCCCATAGTTGGGACAGTACGCGAGGACCAGGATGAAGGAATTATGCAGCTACACGAAGACGAACATATGCAGATTTAAGAAGCCGTTCGATGAGTTAACCTTCAACTTTGTGAACTCAAAGAAAATTGGGTATGACTGAAGAAGTAAAGCATGTTAATGGATGCGAATATCAAAAAATTGGAAAACAAAATCATGCAAGCATGTCACGTCGATAAAGTAAGAATGATAGGACAAGGTATGGGTAGCCATACTACTGCATTAGAAGATTGTCACTGAGCATTTGTGACTCTGCTACCATGGTTGCAACTGCACCTTACTAGACAAATTAACTAGGGGAGCACACCACATCAGGAAGAACACATGGGGCTGACTGTCACGAGGGTAATCGAGGAGTGCCTACAGACTAGGCTGGAAGGTGAATTACAGTCTCGCACAGGTGGTGAGGCCACCTGACTAGCCGTTAGAAGCACAGTCTCAGTGCTCCAGGTAGTTGAAAGAGAGTGTAGGACTATAAAAGAGTCTGTGCGTGCGCTGCGGATCAGGAGGGTACACACAGTATCAGTATGTCACAAGGGGTCACAGCCACACATAGGGGGCTACACTGCCATGCTGGTAGGCTGGGAAATGATCATTGGTGTCATTGTTCATGATAAGATGTTTAATTTAAGGAAAAGAGGAGCGGGCGGCGAGCAATTAAGACATGAATTAAGAGCTAGATTTGGGACGATCTTCCACCAAGAAGACATTAATGACTTAGAAGTGGGGAGAATGGTTGAATTCAAATTCAAAAGATACTATAAAATCCCCAGGGCTAGCCACGAGGCAACACTTGGTTGTTTGATAATTGAGCAATTACGGAGCAGTAACCACCATGTACTCTTACCACCTTTGACTGTAGACACAATGACTACTGCCAGAACAAGAGTGTGATTCGGCGAAGATACCGCGGAGCCCCATATGGCCCATGAGGAGCCTGGAGAAGTGGCAATTGCGCCAGAAGTTCCAAAATCACCACGAATGCCACAGCCGAAGAAAGATAAGGAGACTATGGGCCCAATCCGTGTATCCCCAAGAAACCCATAGTTTGGAAAATTATTAATGGAAGAAAAAGGCAAAGCCATCACCATTGAATCAGATGAAGAGGAAGAAGACTTGCAAGCTCTAATCGCTTAAATTGAGGTGCAAGATGTTGTGGAGGAGGATGTCTCACGAATGCCTTCCGCAAAAAAGTTACCCACGTATGTCCCCCCGTGGAAAGGGAAAGCCAAGATACTGAAAGACCTAGAGGCCACAAAGAGTGTGCTCCACAGCCCACTCCTCCTCGACGGTATAATGTTTGAAGGTTCACCTTTAGGGCGAGTACCTACCATGAAGTTCGAGGATTGGGACCTCACGGACAGCGAGAAGTTCCCACACCTGGCCATAGAGAGTTTAATGAAATAGAATTCAGAGGGGCCTGTTACAGTTTTGGAGCCATAAAAATGGTTGCGCGGTGTGGAGAAGGCTGGGTTACTCCATCTGTGATGGATACCCCACTATCATTGCACACCCATCACCATTTTCGTCATCAGGCAATTGCTGTGCCTGTTGCATGATGGGTATCTTTGGCTGGAGGAGCCTATTCCCATCACGGCCAACCTAATTCATAGAATTTCTCGACTACCCTTCAAAGGACACGACCCTTCGGCCATAGTGGGAAAAAGCAGTGACTTGGCCCTCGCAGATGATATGAAGGCCAAGTATAAACTAGAGAAGAAAAAGCGAGGGTACGAAATCGCAAGCATTAAGGACAAAGGGGTGTGCATAGCCACCTAGTTGTTGGAAGGCAAGCTGATGAGGAAATGTCACATCGACGGAGTATTAGCGTCTATGATTGTGTTGGTAAAGAAGCGCATGGAAGGGGTACAAATCAAGTGGGCAGAATTCCTCTGTGAGGAGTTCCCGATGAACTGCAAGGAGGCCCAGGAGTAGGGTAAGACCTTCCACTACACGTGGTTTCTCTAATCCATCTTGTTGGTTGAAGGGGAACTACCAGAGGACAACCAGCTTCCTAGTATTGAGCATGATCTACCCGAAGCCGCAAGGTACACCTCAGTTTGGGCTACAAAAAACGCAAAGAGGATTCACGAGACGAAGGTTTTCTGGGTTTTCATGGAGGCAAGCATCTAAATGTGGATCAATCGAAGGCCACACCTATCTCCCATGGTTTATAACTGCTTGCAAAGCTCAGCAAAGTTCAAGGCGGATATGCATAACTTGTATATCCAGGCGTACAAGGATCGAGTGTAGAAATAGGTGAAGCTTCTGTTCATTGCAACGGATGATGCGATTTTCATAGTAATGGAGTCATGGCCTCCGGAGTGGCACGCGCCGGACTTGGCTGAGGTGGAAAAGGTAGCCATACAGAAGCAAAAGGGAGCAGCTAAGCATCATATCACAAAGTTGGCTGAGAAGCGGCGCATTGAGAAGGCAGCTGTAGAGGTTATGGCTCTGTGTGAAATGACATTAGAGGCAGCACCGCAAAAAAGGGTTGAGGAGGCAACAATGCAGACAATAGAACAAACTACAATGCCAACAGAAGAGCCTGAGGAGGGCCAGGAGATGTCCATGGGGTAGCAGATCAGGGAAGTGGACAAGACAAAAGAGTGTGCAGACCTCATTTCAGCATCAACCCAACTCAAGCGGCCACGCGTCCTTGAGAAAAAAAATCCTAGGAAGAAGGTGAAGGCGACAAAGACGTCTATTGACCTGATCACGCTCATAGAAGGTGATTTATTTGACGTCGGTGAGACAATTCGTGAGGTCACAAAGGACGCGCTCTAGGAAATTAGGATGGAGTAGAAAATTGTGTTGGGGGTGCTCAGCGTACAACTACAAGGCTTACAGGTACAACCCCCCCAAACATTTATAATGGCTCCATACATCGTAGCAGGAATCACAGAGGCCGAACAGATGTTGTGCTCTAGTAGGGACAACCCTTTCGTATTACCGGAAGGTTCCCTAGCAGCAACAAGTGATGTTGACTGGGGTGCGATGAGCAGCATGAAAGGCGTAGGCTTAAACTGGGTAGCCCTGTCGCGTGAAACCCTGTACCAGTTGCAAGATGGGGTCATCGCAGAGCTCCGCACCAGGGAAAACCATGCGATCTATGTCTTAAATGAGTAGAAAGTCAACATGGATCAACTCAGCCTCCAGCATGATGAGCTAGTTGCACAGGCTCGCGGACTGGAGCAGGCAGTAGAGGGTGCGTGTAGGAGTGTCCCAGAGTTGGCCATGCTGGCAGAGCTACCAACAACAGAGTGGGTCCATTGATTGGCGGTCGGAGTCCGCGAGGCTAGGGAGGAAATGATGAAGGTTCAATTGGAGCTGAACTTGCAGATTGTCAAGCTATGGTTCAAGGTGTAGCCTTCAACACCCCCAAAGGTTAGAGAGAAGCGCACGTGCGCAATCCAAACAGGGTTGGAGTAAATTGGCCAAGAGGTACAGGATTGTACTGGGATGTTGGATCAAGCACTAACCATGCTTACATACCTGCAAGAAGATCTAAACCTACATCGCTTAAAGACAGAGGTACGCGAGTTGTAGAAGGAGTACGACAGTGTCCGGGGGACTGTGCAGATGGTCGCCCTTACTGAATGACTCACCAAACTACAGCACGAAAGGGCACTGAAGGACTAGTTAGATGCCATGTGACAAAAAGAAGCCTTGCTTAAAGCACACATCCAGCCATGGATCGATGAAGCTTTCACAATTACAGCTAACATCGAAGGAAAGCTGGCAGAAATGCAGGGACTTTATGTGGTTAGATAGGGAGGTGACCCTACTCATGAAGGTTCAGAGATACGCATGCAACAAGTACAACAGATAGCAGAACAGTGCAATTTGGACCTTCGCACAGCACAGGCACAATTGGAGGGGCTCCGTGCCAAGATCGCCACACCAGCAGAGTGACTCAGCACGAGTCACGATGATTGTGTTGGGGGCTTGTTGGGCATGGGATCCCCCGCAACAGGTTTTGGGGCTCAAAGCCCAAGTTTTGGTCAATTGTATTGTAAGAATCCACGAATTACAAGCGCGGAGTGCAAGGTCTAGGATGAGTCATAGGGCTATCTACCCTAAAATATTGTGAAGATGTAGCCTACCCATGGTTCGCAGACCATGGGATTGTATAAATAGAGTGAGGCTCTAAGTGTAAAGATAGCGAAGCTAAGTAAAGAATAGATAGAATAGCGAAGGCATGGTTAGAGCATAGAGTGGAATCTGAAGTGTACTGGGTCGTAGTAGTAGGAAGAGGCTCTGCATCTGAGTGCAAAGAGGCCTAGTAGAGTCCACAGCTGAGTGCGCGGACCCCTGCTATTGAGTGCACAGGGAAAAATTGGGTCTGTACTTGAGATTGAAAGATAATAAAGAGAAGTTTATTCTGTGCATCTGTTCTGGTATCTTTATGTTGATGTTATACATTACTTTTACTCAGTTTGTTTACTGCACGCACTTGATGAATACTCGTGTGAATGCTTATATGTGAATTTAATCTAAGTAATCAGCTAACAGAGACTAATTAAGGAAGACTTTGGTAAATAACATGGGTCATGCTGCGGTTAGAACTGTGCGAAGATAGTATCATAGGACGTGGGGTACCTGCGGGTGTGCATAGTGTAGTAAGTTCGGAGGCTAGACCGCGTATTAGTCACCTCATATCAGACATCCCCAGGGTGCAGAAACCTAGTTCTAGCATCCTCCCATACTAATTCAGCTGAGACCTCAGTTCGCGCTCCGCAGATTGTTGTCGAAAGGGCCAGTAGTACTGGGATTTGCTTGGCTAAATCACTTCCAAACTTGGGTCAGGCCCCACTAAGCCAACAAATCCCATGTTGAGGTTCCTCCGTCTTTGCTGCATGTAGTGTCAGAGAATAGTGGGATCCTTTTTTATTTTTCAGATGCTGCTATCTTTATGCTCTTTGCCATTGCTCCTAATAAATATTTTTGTGGATTGTTCCTGAAAATAGAGCGAAGAAAAAGCTATCAAATAGATACAAGTTAAAAATGAACATAAGAATGAATGATACAGATGACTTTGAAAAGGTGACAAGAAAGGAGCTTTTAATAAACACAAGTGAGAAGATATCATATCATGTCAAACAAATCTTCAAACGTAAATGCCATTAACCCATACTAAATGTCCACTAATGGTGCCTTATCCCTAACTTTATTGCTCATTAATATTTTGCATCATAAGTCGAGAAAGAAACTTATTAGGGTGACAAGCTTTTTATCTGTGATAATGCCAATTTTGCAATTTGCAATGCAATACCGCAAATCACATTATCACATTTCATGTGTGCACTTTCTTTCCCATTCCTTTGGTTTCTATGAAATGCAATATGTGGGGCATTATTTACTAGTTTTCAAAGCATAGCTTATTTGATAGGGTTTTCTTTGTAAAGCCTTTTTTTGTTCCGCAATGGACTTGAGTGTTTTTATAACATAGTTGGAAATCAAGTCCAAGGTCCCATCGCAATATCACATATCACATGGTTGATAAGTTTTTTAGATCCTTCTTAAGGGTTTCCAATGTGATGCGATATGGGTGAACGTGTCATCACAATATCGCATGGTTAAATATACTTTGTGAGGGTGTGTTCTTTACAAGTGGTGATATGCCATGCGGGCCTTACTTTAATAAGAAACATTTTAGGACTTATTTCAAATGAAAAGTCTAATAATTTTAAGGTTAAGCATGGTAATCCATTTTGATTGCTTTTTCATGAGTTTTTGTTGTTAACAAGGGTTTCGACACACTTGATCATGCGATATGAAAAAGGCAAGCATTTGCTAGTTTTTCAAAGGGTTTCATCTTGATATATTTCTTTATTCCAAAAAATAACAAGAAAATGCTTAAATGTTAAATTTATTTTTTTGGAAGGGATTTTTAAGGGTCCCTATTTATTAATAGAATATTAGCTATTATGTTAACAAATGGGGGGTTGTTGAATAGCACAACATAATGTTACAAGAATAAATGGATAGAGAATTACGAAGGATTCATTTCTTTGGTATTATCGATATCATTTTCATCTGAGTTGTAATTCCAAAGTGAAGAGAGGTACCATATAAAACAACCAATATTAGAAATTATAAGATACATAACTTTAGATATTCTCTATCTTTATTAAGTGTTATATTGTGGCTTTTTTTGCCACTTATCTATATTGGGAACCAAATGATATTTATGAAATGAGGTGAAACTTTGAATCTATAAAATATTGATTTCATACACCATGTATGCATAAAGAAGGTTCCTTATGCCTTCTTATAGAAGCAACTTATTTATATGATAAGGAATGAGCCATAAGTATGGAAAATGTTGCTAAAGGAGTGGAAGATTTGGTGTTGTGGATAAAAACTTAAATCATTTATATATATTCATAATATTTATCTTGCATGGTGTATCGTTTCAAATGTACCATTTGAAATTGTGGAGAGTATGGATGTGAGATTGTTGGAGATGCAAGTGTAAGACTTGTGTGGAAATTGTAAATCGATGTAGTGTTTGGTTGTGACATAGTATTGCAAGTTATATATAGATATTTTAAAACTCATGGAATGAGTTAAATCTTGAAGTTTTATATATTTTTTTGAGTCATGGTTGAAATAAAACTTAAATTTCATGGACATGGCATGAAAATGAGATATTAAATATTAATTATTGTAACACACACACATACTTGTCATATGCTTTGCATGTGGTCCCTTTTCTCTCTAGTAAGGATTTTCTTCCTTGTATTTTTCTCTTAGTTTTATTTATAGAATCATTTTGAAATTAGAGATATTGAATGGAATTTTGGGGCTACCCTCAATGTGGGATCATATTCATTGAGTTGTTATTATGCTACTATAGCCCTCATCTTTTTTTAATTGATTTGTTACCACACCACACATTGTTACTTGCTTCTTTCTAACTTTCCATATTTTATCACTAGTTTATCTCTTCATGCTACGACTTTTTCTCTTGCCTTTGATTTTTTCTTCCATGCATGAAACCCTATTTTGATGTACATCAATGTCATTGTAAAGGGGACAACTACTTGGGTTTCTATTTTTTTATCATAACGCCTATGACCTTATGCGCTTGGATCTTATTTACTACTTTTATGTCCCCTACTCTTCTATATTTTTTCCAAAGGAAAAAACAATAATTTTATTTCAAATTTTGAACAATGTAACTAATTTACATTTTTTAGATGCTACCTGCATTCAATAAGAACATCCTATCAACTTATATCCATAAAAAGTTTGAAAATATAGAGGAAAATTGTGAACATGGAAAATTTTAGGGGCTAATATTCGCAGGTAGGCTAATTTTCCATGATTTGCCAAAAAAAATATTCACCAATTTCCATTTTTTATAAAAATGATTCGCCCAGATTTTATAATATAAAATTAGTTTACGTTAAAAATAGCCAACATTATATCTATATATATATATAATCATTATAAATTTGAATAATTTTACAAATACATCAATAAGCATTTTATAGTTTGCATATTAGGGAGTAGTGAGATTCACCAATGTTTTTAAACTTCAAGATGTTTTTCCTTCCTTTAAATTTTCCCTGTTTGCGAAGTTAAGTGTAATAGTAATCACTTAACTTCTCTTTCTTTCCTTTGTTTCTTTGGACCTTCTACCAACCCCCTTCGTTCGGGTCAATTGGAACCATCACA
Source organism: Pinus taeda (assembly GCA_000404065.3). Lineage (NCBI taxonomy): Eukaryota > Viridiplantae > Streptophyta > Pinopsida > Pinales > Pinaceae > Pinus > Pinus taeda. The sequence goes on along the minus strand of APFE030109062.1, from coordinate 87,285 downwards.
AATTCACTCACAATTGTCTTGGTGGGTGTTTTTTTTTCTGAATTTGAACTCTCTGAAATATGAACTCTCTTCATGGTGACAACCCCATCCTCTTTCCGTGCCACATTTTTACGATTTTCTAGTTCATGGATCGCTTTTGATTTTGCACCATTATGCTTATGGGTTTCATTACCACTCTACACTTGAGTATTCCCTTCTTCTTCATTTGGAGGGTTCACTATGATTTCCACTTCTTCTTCCTCCATGAGGTAAGGACCAGAAGGCCACCATCCTTTTCTTTTGTGGGCCCACCCTTTTACATTTTTGGGTTCTTTTTTGCCTGAAGGAATGTGTCCTTCAATTGTCTTGTTTGGTAGAAAAATAAACATTTGAATGTTATATTTTCATAATCCAGTAGTTGGATCCACTGGAAATTTTTGTTTCAACTGTAAGCGATTAGGTGGAACTCTACTTAGATCTATTTCTACACAAATTTTGGCGAAGGAAAATAATCGTTTCTTTGTTCTCTCAGAGTCCATATTTTTGAATGACCCTAGTGTGTTTCTAATTTTCTCAAAGGACTTTGTGATGCCAAAAAGGGAGGGTAATATTTGGTAGTCTCACCCATACTGGAGTTATTGAGACCATCATTGTCATGGAATCAAAATCAGGAAACCAAGGGGTAATGAAGAGCCTTGTATTTCCCCAAAACCAGGGAACTTGTTTCAATACTCTCTCCAAATCTCCATGGGTATTGAATTGAACAATGCAAAAAAAGATTGAGCATATCTATATGTCGCAGTTGTTGGTCCAAGTTGTAAAAACTTACTGATGCAGAGCATCAAACTTTGGCTAAAAAACATTGAATCTAAAAATCAATACCCTAGATTGAAGAGTAGAAAAACATTGATTTACCTATGTTAAGTTTACCTCCATGGCGGGCTCTTGTTGCTATTGTTCAACAATGTAAGGTACATGATCTTATTGTGGCATATTTGATGGATTAGGGTCTTCACCTTGTGTCACATCCTTGTAGGAGGCTCAAGCTCTTGGGTTCTTCGATCTCGAGGCACCCCACATAGGCTCAACAACAAGACAATGGTAGAATTTCTAGTAATCCCATAACGCTTTAGCTGAGAAAAATCCTACAATTGCCTCCCTTCGCAAAGAATACTTTGCATGGATACAAGAACCCCTAGAGGATTCCCAACAAGCTTCTTTAATTCTAACCCAAAAACTAATCCAAAGACCTAGATTTGGATGGAGTTTCCACTAAGGGTCTTGAAGAAAATATGAAATCCTACCATCTCAAATAGATCTTCAAGACCCCCTACCAATCCTTACATAAATAAATCATCCCGTTTATCCAATAGTTCTTCTCTAATTTGTGTAGATCAAAGTTACAATGGTAGGCACCATAGGTAATCAGACTGAAAGTCCAAACATGCATTCCAAATATGTGATAAAACAAAATTTGAACCCATGTTGGACCAACCAAAACCACTCATGGTGATGGACAAAAAAAAAAAAATCAAAGGGTAATACCCTTGTCCTAGCAACATTAGATGACCCCCTCAAATCCACATGAAACCTTGTCGCTGCCTCATAAAAAATAAAATAACAGGGATGAGAAAAAATTGACTATGCCAATCAACACCCAACATAAATATCTCTATGTTGGATCCATATTAAAACATTGTTTCGATTCACACTAGAGGGAGAGAGAAGGAGGCTTCCACACCTTGTAAGCTTCAGGGAGCCTCAAGTACATCCGATTGATCCTCTACGAAAGTGATCCTCACCAAAAACCCTAGTTGCACTGACCATGTTTCTCCTCCATTGGGTCCCCCTATATCTTCTATATATTATTGCATATGTCAATCCATTTCACAACCTTTTCATATTCTTCAATTCTTTTCATATTCTTATTATTACAACTATTTAGGCTCATATGAGAACTATCCAACGTAACTAGGGGAATAGCTGTGAGCGAAGGGAATAATTGTGGGCTCTAGTTAGGTTAGTTTTGTTCTAAGTGTAAGTAGTTTTCAATGCCTGTCTGGAAGGGTTAATCTAACTTTCATGTCTTTACTCTATAGTCAAAATTTGAATTATCTATTAACAGTGTTACTATACCCATGGCCCTAGAGTTTTCTCGATGAACTCATCTACTGGGAGCTCAACTAGCCCGGGCACCCCATTAAAATTTTTAATTGAGCCTAATCAAGTAGAAAATATTCCCTTTAATTTTTTCTTCCTCGGCTTAAATGATGATTATGGGTTGCTCACTAAAATTGTGTTGAATGAACCATGATGTATTTTTCCATTTTAGAAGAAAATCATGATAGTTTGAAGCAATTGGGTTGTCAAGTTGACTTTCCAAGTAAGTTTATTTTTCTCACATTTGTGGCATTGCATGTATTGACTTTCCAATTAAGTTTATTTTTCTCACATTTATGGCAATGCATGGATTTTAATCTTTGATTTTTAATCTTGCCCTTATTATAATTGATTATCTCTCACCTATTTAAAAGTGTTATGCAAACTTTTATGGAGCAATACTACTTGAAACAAGTGTTGAATATTAAATAGTCCAAACAAAGTGAACCTCCCAATCTAAAAATAGTTAGGGATTTAGAGATTTTATTAATATCTATAAACATATTAAAATTCTATATAACAAATATTCAACACTAACAAACAAAACAAAAATCAATTTTCACTAAACACAATCCTAAACCTGACCTAGATTTTCAATTGAAAATGCTTAATACATTGGTCATAGGTTGTTTAGGACATAGGAACTCAATGCAACTAATAGATCCTAATTATGAGACCTATTTGTATGCAAATGCTCATTTAGAATATTTAGAATATTTAGTTGATAAGGCTTTTGAACTGTGTAAAATAATAAGGTTATAATCTAGTTTTAAAAAGATAAAATGACTATTTATTGAAAATCCAATTTTAACCGGAGAAAGAATAACATCCATTTATACCAACCACAATCCAACAACAATTAACCTAATGATATTAGACTTATATGAATTATTAGACAATAAGGATAATGAATGGATCCAATTGGTGCTGGACCAAAAGGAATAATCAATTGAACGATTCTGATTCATTAGCAGATGATTAGGTTGGGCGGTCGTATAATCTTTCAACGTTGCGTATGAATAAACAACTTCGTCCATGATTCCAAAGAAATACCAACCATTCTGTAGCCTGAATATTTTCTGGAGTTGTGCAAGCTAATATTCAAATGTATGATCGATGGAGAGACATGAAAAAGTTATTGAGTCTCTAATAAATCAGTTGAACACCATATACCAACCTTGCTTAGAGTAAGTTTTGGGATGAAGTACATAAAAATGAATATGAGATCAATCAAGCAATACTCACTGTTAAGCATTGAACTACAGGTGTAACAGTGCTCGACTCCAACTAGAATGATGGAATATACCCAGAATGTATTGTATCATCAATGCATATGCTCAGGAGCCTAGCGAATCCTTAGTTTCAGACTAGTCCAGCTCTGTAGTGAAGACCTTTCTAGACAAACACATTGAAATCATAATTCTGGCAGCAGTTCAAGATGGCAAAGTCGGTGACAATATCAGTGAAGACCTTTCTTCCCATGCAGTTGAGCAAAGTCGGTGACAATATCAAAATTTGAACTTTTTCTTGGTTGGCATCTTAGATGACGCAAAGTCGGTGACAATATCAAAATTTGAACTTTTTCTTGGTTGGCATCTTAGATGACGCTGGACTGTGGATAGGCCAACGCCTTTATATAAGCATTTGCAGACAGCAGTTGTGTAGCATTCGCATCACGTCACTGAATAGTGGCGGTTTAATAGTTCAATATTGAAAAAGGAGGTTTGTTTATTTACCAAGTTGAATTTATTTGAATGGTATATCTATGTGGTTGAGAGTTCAATTTGGAATAACAAGGAGGTTTGATTTGTTTATTTAATTTTGAATGGTATATCTATTTGGTGGAAAGATTAAATTTTTCTATGTGAAAATTTATATTTTAAGGGGTAAAATTGGAAAAAAACGTTTTCAATTTTAGAGATTTGATTTCCCTACTTAATATTAGATAGTGGTTAAAATGATTCTATTCTAGTTATATATATACATAATTTCTTATCACTATTTAAATTGATTTTTGAATGCATAAATAGAGTCAATAACTTAAAATCTATTCACTTAGATTGTGGAGACTACACAACTTGAACTTACAACTTGAACTTGCAATACCAATAATCTTATTAGATTTTAAGCTAAATTAACACAAAAAAAAAACTTGTAAAAATATTTAGATATAAAATAGTTAAACTTCCTTAAACTTTTTAACCATAATTACTTTTTTAATTGCTTTATATATTATCTACATTTTTTTATATTGAAATATTTTATTTATGTTTTACATTCT